>JANSTU010005308.1:0-17379 GCA_027564075.1 Bolitophila hybrida
CCATGTCTGAAATCGCGCGTGATCTGACAAATACTAATGCATGAAAATCCTAACCTCAAAAAAATCACCCGTTACAATAATTATATCTATAAAAAATATAATAAATAACTTTTGTAAAATACCGTTTATTATTAAAATGTCACTGCTATCGTTTGATGTCTACCACACTGATTCCTAGATGGCACGCGCATAGCATCTGCTTAGTACGAAAAAAGACCGTTTGTCGCAAAAACAGCATCGCACGGTCTCTACGCCATTTGCATTTTGCAACGTCAAAGCGACATCGTGATAGACGTTTGCGTATTTTAACGAATTAATTACTTTTTAAAGCGATTAATGGAATAAAATACAGTACAATGTCTAAGTTTGAGTTAACCACGCGTATTTGCCAGTACTTGGATCGGCATCTTACCTTCCCTCTGCTGGAATTTATGTGCGACAAGAAGGTGGGTTCCAGGAGTGCTATTTCGCTTGTTGTGTCCTTATTATGTCACTAAATCTCAATTTCCTGACCGTAGAGCGTAGTTCTTAGTGTATTCTATAGCAGAGTGTTATTTTTCATTATTTTTTTTTGTGTTTTTCTCCACTGTAAACATAACCTCAAATCGCCTAAGTCTTCGCCACAACTACTACGTGTACTAACCACCATTGGTATTTTCTTAGATCTACGAGAAGGAAGTACTATGGCATCATATTTTAGAAGTTGTCAACAAGACCAACATGATAGATTACACCATGGATATTCGTCAACGATTGGATCTTGGCGATAAGATGCCTGAGGTACTGATTTTAATTACATTTTGTATTATTTCACACATTTAATACTGTTATTGTTTTTTTTTACATTTTAGGAGCTAGCCCAGCGAAAAGCTAAGGTTTTGGCTAAACTTATTGAGCTGCAAAATGAAGTGGCGCCACAAACAAAGGCCACTGATTTGTTGAAAGACACCGACCACATGAAGGACTCGAAGACTTTCTTGCAAGTTCTGCAAAAGGATTTCGACGTATGTAAAAAAAAATCAAGTTTGCGAATAGCAAATTTTTAACATAATTTTGTTTTTGGTTTTCAGTTCAAGCCGGAGTGGACTGACAGTTCATACAGAATGGGAAAATACTTCTATGAGTGCGGCAAGTACGTACAATCGAACTCCCAACTGTACTTCTGTTTGTGGACCATGCAGCCGACGGACAAGAACTACCTCAACGTTTTGTGGGGTATTACTGCCAACGAGATTCTGACCTTGAGCTGGTCGTCTGCTCTGGAGAATCTGAATCGACTGCGTGAATACATTGACAACAGTAACTTCAGCACGGTACAGGCGCTCCAACAGCGCACCTGGTTGATACACTGGAGTGTATTTGTATTTGTCAATCATCCAAAGGGACGTGATCTAATTATTGAGATGTTCCTGTACAAGCCACTTTATCTGAACACTATTCAGACAATGTGCCCGCATATTCTGCGTTATTTGGCAGCTGCTGTCATTATTAATCCTGGTCGACGAAATGCCTTGAAGGATTTGATCAAGGTTATCCAGCAGGAGTCGTACACTTACAAGGACCCGATTACCGAGTTCTTGGAGCATTTATATGTAAACTTTGACTTTGAGGGTGCACGCTTGAAGTTGCATGAGTGCCAGACAGTCATTATTAATGATTTCTTTATTATCCCATGGTTGGAGGAATTCATTGAGAATGCTCGTCTGATGATCTTCGAGACATTCTGCCGTATTCATCAATGTATTACGATTGGGTAAGTTTAAAAAATATTTTTTTTTATATACTGATGTACAATTTTATGATTGTTAGTATGTTAGCTGATAAACTGAACATGGAGCCCAGTGAAGCCGAGTGCTGGATCGTTAATCTTATCCGTAATGCACGTCTGGATGCCAAGATTGACTCCAAGTTGGGACACGTAGTGATGGGTGCCCAGCCATTGAGTCCGTACCAACAGTTGGTCGAGAAGATCGACTCCCTTTCGGTTCGTTCCGAAGCCCTTACAAGTCTTGTCGAACGCAAGCACAAAGCTAAAAATCAAGACTCCGGTGAAAACAACTGGAAGTACTACTAAGGTGCTTGGCCGGACCAGCTTCTGAAATAACATAAAAACACTTTTGCGCATAATCTGGTGTTAACTTGACGTGTTATCGTGTACCGCCTAAGATTCTGTGTTTTTGTAATATTTTGGTATCCGCCTCGACTACAATCTATAGGAAGATTTTGATGAAACGGCTACAAAACGTTTTGAATAAATTTTATCAAAATAATACAAGGTTTTTTAATAATTGAGATGTTTTTAATATTTAACTTTAATTACTTCTTATGACAAAATATCTTTGACTTTAATCAGATTCTTTATATTTTTCTTGTAAACAGTCGGGCAGGTCACAACCGGCGTAAGTATTATTTTTAATACAGTTTTTCAGCAGGAACTTCCACTTATCATCCTTAACCAATAAATGAGGATTCCCATACACCAAGAGGACAGATCTGTAAAATAACGGTTTTCAGAAAACATAAAAATATATCTATAGATTTACATACTTTGCCCTTGAGATAGCGACGTTCATACGCTTCGAACTTTTAACAAATCCAAGTGACTGTATTGTGTCTTGTTTCACCTTACTGGCAGAAGAGCGTACGGTAGAAATAATAATTATCTTTCGCTCTTGACCCTGGAACTCCTCCACGGTTCCAACTTTTGGTGAAACAAGATTTGCCTCGTTTATCAATGAACGGATAGCCCTTACCTGAGCTATGTACGGTGTTATGATTCCAATATCTTCCTCACTCACATTGCCCTTGTGCATTAGCTTTAAAAGTATCATGAAAATCTGTGGACAAAAAAACACCTAATTAGTATCTGTATTTTGATCATTATTTTGTATTTATTACCGCTCGAGCCTCGCACGGATTAAACAACGATGGTGAATCACCCGACATTTTATTTTCACCACGAACACCAACAAAGTATACTGCATATTTGTCAGTTTTTGATTCGGGATTCGGAAGAATCGGTACAACTTGTTCGAGAAACCTTACCTCGGCACTGTTCTCAGCAGATATTTTGGGCACAAGTAATTTTCCGTAAAACAGATCACTGTATATCGATAAGATAGACGGTAGCGAACGATAGTTGTAGCAAAGTTTCGTTACAAGACGTGGATCATAACCAGCCAGGAATCGCTGAAATATTTTGGAATTATAAATTTATTTATTATATTAATAATAAAATGCTTACATCATAATCTTTTTGATATGGAAATCTGTCAAGCATTCGCTCTAACAGAGACACATTTAGTCCACGTTCCTTTGCATGAAAACTCATCACAACAGGTCCCAATTGCATAGGATCTCCAGCTAGTATAACCTGTCCAGTGAATCTATTCAAAAATGTGATTGGAATTAATGCTTCCGTTTCGAGACACTGGCCACTTTCGTCAACAATGACGTGCGTAAAATGGTCCTTTGGAAATTTCATCTGCATTAGGGTACCTAGCGTTGTACAAGTACCAATAGTGACACGATGCTGACCTAAATGTTTGGCATTCAAGCGCATCTTAAGACCAGATGCTGTTATCAAAATATCCTTTTTAACCGTATCAACGCGTGCTATATCACAGGTTGCACAAAACTGAATAATGTTATCTGGAATTGTTTCATTCTCCACAGCATTTGTACCAACAAGTCGAATAAATTCTCCAGTCTTCAGTACTTCACTGTCGATTAATCGTTCTGTTATTAAATTTGATGCACTGTTCGATGGCGTAGCCACCAGAATACGAGTGTCCGAAAGACGTGTACATAACTGAAGAATTGTTTCAATTACTGTCATTGTCTTCCCTGTTCCAGGTGGTCCGAAAATGATGTACGGCATTGGTCTTGATTCACCGCGCAAAATATTCACAATAGCTTCTTTCTGTATTACATTCAACATTGGATTGTACCATGGCAATTCTTCCTTGGTATCAATGTTCACGATTGATCCAGTATTCGTTAGTTTAACATCAAGTTGAGGTTCCTGTACGGATATCTTCGAAGGAAACAAAAAATCATTACCCATCTGTGTGCAAACCTTACTCAGCGCATGATGTTGCTTGCGATAGGATATACGCGAGAAAAAGAATTCAATTTTATAGTCCTCGCCGTTGTACTTCGAATGAAAACTATCGGAAAATTTCAATAGTACTCGATCGGCGAGCACCTTATGAATACTTCCCTCAAAGCTGTACTGCTCACCTTCAATGACCCATGGATTACTTGCATGAATACTATCACCGAGCACTAGAGAAGGACGTGTCTCCTTAATATTGTCTACTTTCAATGCAAGAAACTCGTTTTCCTTTTTAAAATGAGCTCGATCCATGTCATAACGTCGCATATTATGAAATTGTTGAATCTCTTCTAGATAGAGTAAATTATGGAAACATTGTTCGTACGTAGTCATATTCAGTGGTTGTTTAAAGCATGGCAAGATATGTTCAAGGCCTTCATTTATTTCCGAATTTGTTTTCATATTTAAAATAACGTGTTTAAGGGTTTCTGGTACAGTGTACATTTTGAATTGAACATATACAAAATTTGGTTGACGCACTGTCCTCTGTCCTGGAATAACAAGATTTCGCTTATTCCAAACACTCTGCGTGTAGGTAGTATTTTTTAATTTATTTAAACTAGTTCCAATCGATGGCATATTCTTGTATTCATCCACAAGAACTAGCTCTATCTTTCGTGTAATCTTTAAATTACCAACAAAAGCTACATAAAAATCTTCACGACTGTGACCATACAATTTTGAGGTAGCTTTTAACAAAATCTCCACTTTTTCGTCAGGCTTAATAACATACTGTTCGTCTTTGCCAGGTTTTATAAACTCCAACTGTGATTCACTTCGTTTACCAATAATTCGTTGACGCAATACCTTGTGCTGAAAATTACTTGTGTTTTTTATCACAATCTTTATAACCACAGACTCTTTTAATTGTTTAAAGTTCACCTCCAGGTTATCTGTCATTTCAATACCCATTGTATCGACCACAACCTCCTTCCAAAATTCTTTATCGGATTTGTCTAAAACTAAACGCTCCAAAAGAACAACCTTGATACAACGCCAATCATATGTACCCTGATCACTTTCGATAGCCTCAATCGAAACAATATCCCCGATTTTTGGATGGGTATACGAAGTTTCGAGATTATCGAAGGTAAAGAAATACTTCCGATCAATGTTACCACATCGTTGGGCTGCATTCACACTAGTCACTTTACATTTTGCAGTTTTTGATCGTGCTGCATTGATACTATTCACATTTAGTATTTCACCAGCCATATCGATAAATGTATTATCTGTTTGCAATTCACAGTGAAGGTACAGATGATCACCAACCTGTGGCACAAAAACCGCCTTCACATTGTCCAGATCTACAATAATTGGTTCACTTTTGTTACATTCCACCTGTAATAGACTCTTATTTCGTGACACAACCAAACCAAGTATAATACGTTGATGAATACTAAAATGTTGTGGTTTTTCATACTTAAGGTCGTTAAGTAGTTCTTCACATTCTTCTTTGGTCGGTTTAGACCAACATTCGGTAACAATGTCAACGATTTTCACAATTTTTATCGGTACATCTTCCGAGTATCTATATGCAAGATATGTCACTTTCGAACCAACGTTTAGGTCAGGAACATCAGATGCAGCCGCTCTTGTGAAAATCAGAACTTTGTCGATAGTTCCAAATGTTCCATCAAAATGTGTGACAATACCTAGAGAATGTGATTTGTTATTGAAAATCATAAAAAAATATGTTTTTTTTTAATAAACTAACCTTGTTTAGAAAAACAAGCCTGTTCCGTAGGTTCTGGAGGATTGTTGATATCAGCATTGTCACATGGTGTAACTGCTGCTGCATCAGTTGCATCCAACTCACGCAGTATATCATTAAGCAGAGCCAAATCCTTAGACTTGCTCGCGCCCGTAAAGTAATCATATACATTTTTAAAGATCGAAAACATTATAACTAAATTATCTCTCAACAAATAAACTATAAATTCAGGTAAGTTATACACTATCTACGATTGGCCAATGTACTTTTCAATTGGATTGTACTGCCATTCGGTATTCTTGAGATGCGTTAACTCTTTTCGCAGACCCAACAAGCGTTTTTCATGTATGTCCGTCTGCAGCTTCTGCTCTCCCATATCAATGTACACCATAAAATTTAGATTTATTAGTTGTTTGCGACTGGCAACCTCTACTTCAGTCTGCAAATTGTAAAATAAACATATTGTTATGCTGACACAACAAAAATATTCTTGAAAAGAAATATGAGATTAAGATAAACAACAGCAGGTTATGATTTAAATGTTTATATGTTTTATAATTAATTATTAATAAATAAATGATTATTTCTATTTATATTTGTTTGCATAAATATGCAAAAAGTTTAAAAGTTTTTCTCACTTTCTGATGTTTAGCGTCTGTTACTTGACCGCGTGTTTCCATCCTTTGTATTGAATCAAATGAATGCTAAAGGTATGTACTTTAAATATTTTCTAATGTCCATAGAATGTTGCATACAAATTTACAAATATATTTTTCGTTGTCTCGGAATTGGTAAATGTTTAAAGTGTGGTTAGGACCATCTGGGCCAGCAATTGTATGTATACATAAATCTATGCCAATGCCAAATGCCAAAGCCTGAACTGAAACCCAAACTAAAATCTAAATTGTCAAAAAATCTCAATCTCAAATGCAATATTCCACAAAGCTACAACAGCGCCAAATTGCTGAACAGAACAACATACAAAATAAAACTTTTTGGCAACAAATAGGAGTACGAAAAACAAAACCGTAGCGTAGTGCTATTTTAAACTTTGTTATTAAAGGTATATATATTAATATATATATTTATTCCCGATGAAACATATTGATCAATGCCAAAGTAGCGTTTTTTATTAAAGCGTGTAAAAATAATCTGTCAAATTAGCAACTATTTTGTATACCGGTGTCTTGATATTTCGTAAATCTATTAAAAAAGTATCATATATCTGTTTAGCGATTTAGGCATATCACATCATCAAACAGTTGAGATAATGATATTTCGATGTAAGCGTCACGCGTTATGCGTAATAATCTTGTCGGTACACACATGTTCGTTTGTTTTGAAAATGGCGAGGTAAATGCGTTGTTTTTAGTCTTTATATATAAATATCATGTTAAACACATGTAATAAATTAATAATATTGGCAACTAGCTCATTTGACAACTGCAAGAGGTTGGAATTTTGCTGGTTGTCATTAGTATGTAAAGCGCTCTGTTTTGTATTTAATGATATTTTTAAGTAATGAAACAATTTTAAAATTATTGATTAGACCTCAGTGTATCATCAGTGTATTATATTCCAAATATAATACAAAAACAAAACTACACATTATTATTCGTATTATTCACACCAAAACTACAATTAGATATAATAAAATATAAATAAATAAAATATATTATTAAATTGCAAGTTTTTATTACAATTATTGCAATATTCACACAAAACTAATATTTTTTTTATCCATTTATTTATATATATAATAATATAATATATAAAATGTATTAAATATTTTTTGTGTGTTGCTGCTGTCAAACTTGACGCGTGCTGCAAATCGCAAATACACAAAATTTAATATGTAATTTGAACGCTTATAACGCATATCGCATATTTTTTATTTCTTAGTTCAGCAATAAAAATAAAAAAACTGGTGTCATAAATTGATTAATATAGTAAACAGCTAATAACATAAACTATAAAAATCAGTTATATAATATATTTAAGAACAATTTATCTTTTAATCATACATTTTCTAAATATTATAAAGATAAAAGATAAATTGCACTAAAAATGTAAATCATTTGGTCAATTTAAAGTAATATTTAGTGTAAACACATAACGTCTATTATCTATTATTTTGCAAAATTAACTGTGACGAGTGTGTTGATTTTTACAACAGTCAGATTTATACGTTGTCTAGTGTCAAAATATTACGTGAAATTTCGAAAACAAATCAAACAATCGCAGCGACTCTGTTTTAATTTTCAACGTAAATTTCAATGTAATGTCCATTTGTAACTAGTATTAGCTTTCATGTTATATCTGGCAAAACCAAGACCTACTTAATAACATAAAATACGAGAAATACAATAATATACCCTAATTATTTCTATTTCTATAATAATAATTATTATCTATTTTCTATTAAAAGTTTACTACATACATAAATTAGTATTTGTACAAGATAAAATAAGAATTTAACAATATAAATCAATAAATTTGTAATATTAAAAGTGTTAAAAATGTATTTCAAAATGCAAAACTCACACTAAAACTAAATCAGAAAATTATAATGTTATTTATAAGAACAGTAAAACTTTATTACAAAAAACATATATGTATATAGATCAAACCATCAAAATCCGAGTACTTTAAACGCTAATGCATATAACCGATCCAGTGCTACCACTTTAAAATATTAAAAACCCCAGTTTCTTACACACACATTCAACAGTCTGTGCGAAATTTGTGTACACACATAAAGCACACGGTTGCACACACACACACCCATACGGTAGTTTGTGAAAGACAGCTGAGAGCTTTCATCGTTGGCGCCGCTGTTGAGGTTAGGTTCTCTTTGCAAAACGGCATACCGAAGTGGATGCATCGTGTGCGTGTTCGGCTTTCATTTTATTTCATTGAAAACAGTTTTGTTGAACATTATCGTTTTATATAGTGGATACAAATCAGCCTAAAATGGAGCAGATCATTGCAAATTTGTTGGTCGCTGACAATGTTGTCATCCAAAAGGTAAGTTCAAAAATCTCCGTTTTTATTTAATACACATTATAAATATACCATTAAAAAGATGATCTCAAATCGTCACGCACCATGGAAACAGAGTGCGGCGACCAATATAAAAAAACGCAAAGCGTCCGGAGCACGTGTCGCCGGAATTGTTCAAATCTAACGAAATTACGCAATTTATTGACGCATACATGGCCTGATTTCAATTGCATTTATAAAATACGTGTTCCAGATAATTCCTAGCTTAAGGTTATCGTGAGATGAGCTTCTGCGGGTGACGAGATTCGACACCTCCCAATGCCAGGTCATCTACAAACGGCAACACCGTTCTCTGCTCTATTTTTAGACACCTATTTATTAAAAAAAGTGCGATTACACGAGTTTATTGTATATACATTGTTATATCATGTGTGCATCGGTATGTGTGTGTGTGTATGCAAACCGACACAGCGAAAATGCTTGTGGCAATTAAAATCGGATGAATCACTACTTAAGCATTCCAGTCTCGTTTTTCAGCACATAGCCAATTATTTGTATTTGAATGTTTCCGCACATGCTTCGGGTTTATTGTTGGCGAGAATAATGTATATACAATTATACGTAAACAGATATAGGCAGTTTTTTTGTTTGTTGCTAGGTGCGTGGAATCTCTTCGGATTGGTTCGGCGAGAGAAGGGCCGTGGCTGATTCGGCGAGTTTTTTTGTGTGTGTTCTCGCACGATCTTTTTTTTTAAATATAGTTTCCATTTCACAACAGTACTATTTTATTATATAAATTATGCCTACCATATTTTTTTGTTCGGCAGAGTGTGCTGATTTAAAACACTTATACACTCGACGTTTGAATATAGTATAAGTGTGTCTCTTCGGAAGATTTCTTTTAAATGCACACGTCCGCACACTTCTAAAATTAGAACTGATTTTGAATAGGCATATTTTTTTGGATGATCTCATTTTGGTAATCTTTCTTTTTGATCATATAATTGCAAATTTTTAATTATCTTTTACATATAAAATTATAAATTAGCTATAAAAAAGATTTAAAATACGTACGTTTAAGATATCAAGCAAAATATTATCGATATTTATCGTTGAAAACCTAATTTGAATTATTTTATTATACTTTTTTTAAACAATTAATATATCCGGTTTTTCTGGAAATCCCGCGAAATATCTATTTAAATTCATATATATACATTTGTTTTTAATATTATTTAAAAAAAGCGTTTTTATTTTCAAATGTTCATTGTAAATATTAAAACAACATATATAATATTAGGCTACTGCTGACCTCACGGAGGCATTCAAGAACCCAGAATCCATTCCGACTCTGTGTAATATTGCCGTGTCCTCGCCAGAGCCCCAGATTCGCCAGTACTCAGCTGTACTGTTGCGCAAGCGTCTTGGCAAGCTCAGGAACTGGCAATTGGTACCACCAGAGCAACAACAAGTGTAAGTTTTAATATTTCACCAAATTACAAAAAAATATATATAATTATTTCAATTTAAAACAGGATTAAGCAGGGTATGCTAAACGCTATTCTTAATGAACAAGAGAAGACCGTACGCAATTCCATTGCTCAATTTGTTGGTGTTTTGGTTAAGCATGAATTCGCTAAGAAGGACCCATGGATGAACGATGTTCTCAAGTTTATATTTGAGAATGTCAGTTCAGCCGATCCACAACAAAGTGAAGTAAGAACTCTAATATTAATTGAAAATATTATAGGTACTAAATCATTGTTTTTTATAGTTGGGATCATCGATATTTTCCATTCTCACTGATATTGCTCCAGACCAGTTCCTGCCGCACATGGAGTCCATTTGTGAAATGTTCTCCGCTGCCATGCTGGCCATCGAGGCTACCGGCAATATGGCAACACCGGTTGTGTTCAACATCATTCAGGGTATGGGTCATCTGGTACCATTTATTCTTGGTCACAATGCCGCCGAAGCCACCTACCAGAAGTCCATTCCATATGTTGTCAAAGCTCTGCAGAGCTTTTCCGTACAGAAGCCCGATCAGTTTGTCAAAGCTTTTGATATTCTCGAGAATATGGCTGATTACACTCCTAGGTTATTAACATCGAACCTTAAAGTTTTGATTGACTTCTGTTTGGAGGTTGCACACAATGCAGCTCTAGATGATTCAGTACGTGTTCGTTGTGTTTCGTACATTGGCTGGTTGGTCCGTCTCAAGAAGAAGGCCATTCTCAAGCAAAAGATGATCGAACCAATCGTACAGGTTGTGTTCAATTTGATGGCCACTTCTGCTGATAGTGATGATGAGGATGAAGATGATGACGATGAGGAGTACTTTGTTGGTTCGGATGATACCAGTCCACGAACAACAGCAACACAGACCATGGACCTGCTGGCATTGCATGTTCCTCCAGAGAAGCTTATTCCACCACTATTGGCACTCATCGACCCAGCTCTGAAGAGCAGCGATCCATTGCACAAAAAGGCTGCCTATCTCAGTATGGCTGTCATTGCGGAAGGTTGTGGAGAAGCAATTTGTGCCAAGTACTTACGCCTGTTGCTTGACTGCATCAAGGTTGGCATTGTTGATTCCAATCCATTGGTACGAAACGCTGCTCTATTTGCTCTCGGTCAGTTCTCAGAGCATCTGCAGCCTGATATCACTAAGTACGCTTCTGAAATCTTGCCGATTCTCTTTGAGTTCTTGCATCAGTTGTGTACTGAAATCCGAGTAAGTAAAAAAAAATACAAAAAAAAATCGATAATAAACAAATTTAATTTAACCAGAACGGTGGCGAAGAACCCAAGCACATTGACCGCATGTTCTACGCCCTCGAAACATACTGCGAGAATCTCGAGGATGCCATTGTTCCACATTTGCCTTTGTTAATGGAGCGTCTTTTTGAAGCACTGAATCCCTCGAACTCTGTTCACTTGCGTGAACTTGCTTTGTCTTCAGTCTCCTCGGCTGCAGCAGCTGCAAAAACAAACTTGTTGCCTTATTTCCCACAGATCATGGCCGGTCTTCAGACCTACATTGTTCGTACCGATAATGTTGACATTTGTGCATTGCGTCCACAAGCTATCGATACATTGGCTGCTCTTGCTCGTACTATTGGCAAAGAGAACTTTTTGCCATTGACTAACGATACCATGAACTTTGCATTATCCGTTTTCGATGATCCAACAGAACCGGAATTGCGAAGCAGTTTGTACAATCTTTTGGCTGCCCTGGCCGAAGTTGTAAACGCAGAGATGGCACCAGTTCTACCGAAGATCGTCGAACGTATGTTAGACAGTGTGAAGAGCAGTGATGAAGTTATTCCTGAATTCAAGGACGATAATGTTGCAAATGTATTTAACTCAAGTAACAATGATGAGAACGATGAGGGTGATGATATTGATATTGAAAACTCAGACGGTGAGGATGATGATGATATTGCCGGATTTAGTGTTGAGAATGCATTCATGGATGAAAAGGAGGAAGCTGTGCTTGCCTTGAAACAAATTGCAGAACACACTGGGTATGTAGTTTAATATTTATAAAAAATCTAAAGATAAATTACTAATATGTTCTATGTTTTTGCAGACCTGCTTTTATTCCATTCATTCAGCCATGTTTCGAGGCTATTTACAAATTGTTGGATCATCCACAAGAGGACATTCGTAAGGTTGCAATAGAAGCACTGACCCAATTCATTTTGTCACTGCACAAGAACAATGATTTGGCCAGCGTACAGAATGCCATTTCCATAATTGTACCTAAATTGGGCGAACTCATCAAGACCGATGAAGATTGTCCATTAGTGATGACCGCTCTGGAATCTTACGGAGAATTGTTGAAGAACCTCAAGCAACAGGCTGTGTTTAATGAGGACCTTAAGACAACCATTTTTGGTTGTATTCAAGATGTGCTTGGATCCAAGGTGGCCTGTCAATTTGATGACCAAGTCGGCGACGAAGAACAGGAAGAATCCGAATACGATGAGGCTCTCATTGAAATTGCTGGTGATGTTTTGCCCAAGTTCGGTGGTGCATTGAGCCCCGATGAGTTTGCTCTGTACTTTGGCCGTGTGTGGACCACTCTGGCTAATAAGATTGAAAAGACACGTGGCAATGAAGATCTTGAGTCTCAGCGTAGCTTTGCATACGGTACTCTGTCCGAATGCTTCAGACCCTTGCAGGGGCACACTGGTAAATGGTTCGAGTCCCTGTTGCCGCTATACTTGTACGGTATCCAGGACGTGTGCGAACAGGTTCGACACAATGCAGTGTTCGGTCTTGGCGAGTTGGTGCTCTTCTCCGAAGAAAAGTCTTATGCTAGCTTCCCGTTGATTTTGCAAGCTCTGTCTGAAGCTGTGTCCAGCGAACAACACCCCGGCACATTGGACAACATTTGCGGTGCTCTGGCTCGTCTCGTGATGACCAACTACAAGATTGTTCCATTGGACCAAGTGTTGCCCGTGTTTGTGCAACATTTACCATTGCGAGAAGACTTTGACGAGAACCACTCTATTTTCAAGTGCTTCCAGATTTTGTTCACTCAGGGTAGCGAAGCTTTGCTTACCGTACTTGATCGTGTCATTTTGGTTGGATTGTCTGTACTTTACAAGAAGGAATACAAAGATGATGGTTAGTATATTATAAATCTGTACTATTATTTTAAAACTACATTTAATCATATTTATTTTATTTACAGAAACTCGTGATTACATTCTGCACTTCCTAAAGGAAGTCCGTGAGCGTTTTGCTGACAAATTCAACCAAGTGGCTGGCAGTGATCCAGAAATTGCTAACTTTGTGCAAAGTCTATAGACTTTTTCGATAAACATATAAAAATGCTGAAAAATTACTCAATAATTTAAAGTATTTTTTTTTAATTTATTCCTATGAAATTAAATTCAAGTAACTTCAACGCGGGTAAACCCTTTTTATACTGTTCCTGGGCAATATTTTAATTAGAAATATTGGCTTATTAATTTGCGATTGGTAGCTAATAATGCAGATATTCAATGTTATACATACAATAATTGTTATGTTATTTGTCTACATTTTTTAATGGCAAATTTAATTTTCTGCACAAAGTCCGTACCACATTAAAAACACAACACACGAATAAACATATACATTATTGTTTTACAACAATATACCGTTAAGTTTGTGTATTTTGTATGAACTCACAATAAAAATTATTATATACATATTATTTTGATTGTCTTTTAATATTTTTCTTATAATAAATAGTTTTCTAAGATCCAGCTAATAGACGGCAATTGGACTAGCGATTAAGAATAGTGAAAACTGCACATTTTTGCATTCTACGAATGTCCCAATCATATTTCTTATTCAATAGTAATAACCTTTAAAGAAGACTACTTACTTTTAATCGAGTTGGGAGTACCTAAACTTCATAATAAGTGTCATATATTTTATTTTAAAGATGAATTTTTGGATTACATTATTGGTAGTGTAGATAGATGTAAGCACTTTTTACTGTCAGTTTATTTTTATTATTTTGTAATACATTATTAAGGAAAAATCTAAGTAATGGTAAAAACTCATGCAATCTTTTTAATTTACGAGTATGTGCAATTTGTAAACGACAGAAGTAAACATGTAAAAAAATGCCATACAGGAGATCCATTCTCATTCGGTCGAATTATGCATTTGAAAATAGTACGCAGTTTGTTTTCGAAGGTTAGACGCGATTTTCTGCCGAGAGGATTCAGATCCAGATTCAAATTGATTACATGTTTATGGTGCTGTGAAGATTTTTATAAAACATTGGATTTAAGACTGATCCTGAATTATGAAGTCTGACGTTGCACCAGGTGCTATACAGAATTAAACGCATTTTCTACATCACGTCACTGGATAAAAAATTCAAATAGTTTACCTATAACATTCAGAAGAGTTATCGGTCGGTAACTAATTGAGATGAACTGTCATTGGATCCTGAAATCCCTTGCGAGACATAAGGCCAATTTGCGACGCCGCACACCGGATTCATTGACTATTACGGGTTAACACGACTGGTCATGTTAATGTGTTGTTTTGTGCTGTGCTACTCCTATTGGAGCTACTGTGCTCTATCACTCACAACAAATATCCAGGAGTCTTAAATTTGCCCTGCAAATGAGCATATAGTTTAGATATCTCTATGCACCGAGAACTATCTTGCTATTTATATTCGGAATCGTGAATCATCAACGCCATCACACACGTATTGTTCTATACAAGGTGCGTGTGTTTGTTAATTGATGGCATTAATGTTCCGTTATTCCAAATCAATAACCAATTTAGAAATAGGTTATTAATAGGAACTTGCAGATAAATAACATTAACCAACCAAAGCGGTAACCCACTCGGCTATGGAAATGGAATTGAGTCAGTTGGTTCTCCATTAATATCTCGTCCAGAACTTGTTTATGATCTGATCTACAATAAAAGGAATTTATTTAGATAATAGGAGTTGTGCATATACAGTAGAGGTTATTTGCGTGCAATTTTGGTTCACGAATTGCACCTAGATGTGCACTTTAATGTCACCAATTTGCATTGTTTTGAAAATATTTCAAATGTGTGAAATTTCAGTGCACTCTTCTCACAATTGGAAAACATTGCAAATGGAAATGAGCGACATTTCTGTGCACACTAGGTGCAATTTGCACCTAAATTTATACAGAAATATAGAAAATCTGCATGGTTTTTGCACTTTTCCTTTTTCTGCCTTAGCGTTTTTGCACTATAGGTATGGGTGCAATTTATAAAGCAATTTATTTTTAACTCTGTTTGCTTTCAATTCGTGTTCTTTTATATAAATAAATTAATAAAAATTAAATTTATTTATTTGTTTTTAGGCCTTTTTTGTGCTTGCTTTGCCCTGATGCTCTGAGGTACCTTTTTCATAAAATACTTTATTTCCGATTCTGCTTGCACTGAATTTGTATGCAATTTGTATACGGTTTACACGCACATTAATAATATTCAATAATTATTTAATAAAAATTTAAAATACCTTTTGGATTGAAACGCAGACAAGTGCAAGCTAGGACGCTGACGGACGAGTGGAAAACATCGGACATTAATTAGTATGAGCGTGCGTGTTTGTTTCTCAAAAATTATTTTATCTGTAAATTAAATTTGCCGCGTGCCAAATGCGGGCATACGTGTCGCCAATTCAATTTAATGCTGATAAAATTAAAATACACTTTCATAAAAAGATTGTCCAACACTGCTATCATCCTGATGGGCGAATTTTCTACAATGAATTCACGAACTTTTTGGATTGCTTCAGTGGTGTGCGATTGTCCGGGACGTTCGTCGTCTTAAAATCGTTTCTGCAACAGAACAGTTGCTCTTGAACCACAATCACTCCCTTCAAGTTGTTTCGTCTTTTCAGCTCTTTGTTTTTACGATGGCGAGATTATATGTGTATTACGAGAAAAGTTATAACTTTGACATTTTGCAATATTTTAAACGGTTTCGGGAAATGAAATTCACCATGGCTAGGATCGCTGTAGCTCAAGTGACATTAGATAGTTCAGTGACAGACGACGCCTGTGAGGGTGTTTATAATTTTCTTTAAAGATCCGTTAACAGTTCTGGTGCTATTTTTTAATGAGAACTGGTATATGGTGTGTTCAACATGTAAGTTTAGTCTAGTTTGGCTTTTGGATAACAATGTTCTTTCTTAGAGCGTTGATTAGACATATGTAACTTATGGAACGTCTTGGAACGTTATTTTTTAGGTTTCGATGGATATCAATACAATTTTCGTATGTTTTCATTGTCGAAGTGTATGAGTAATATAATTATATATATTCGATATAGATATGTGTTTGTGTGATGTTTTACGCTCACGATATACCAACGACGCAGCGAGTATAGAACATATATGACGGGTAATAAAATATATAGATCGGTTTGGAAAGTGTTTATCAGTATTAACAGTTAATGTTGTGTCCTGTGGTATCGAGCATAAACATACATATTGTTTGAAATATACTTTATTTATTAAATTAAATTATTTTACATGTTTGAGTGTTGAAATAATAAAGATTACATATTAGACTATATATTACGACATATATTTCTTATGATACTATGATTTGTTATTAGTAATACAGTGCAAAACACTACATTGCTCTCCTTTAAGAAATGTTGTATCATGATCTATTGTTTCTACTGGAGCCCTACTCTTCCTTATTTTTGCTGGTTTTGGTTTAACTTGTTAATTCATTTTAATATTTTTATTTGTATTGACAGGATTTTGATTTAGTTCTGCTAATTTTGAAACTATGTGGCGTTTCCAAATGAAATTTTTAACAGAAACTTAATATATATATATATATTCTTTTGGAAATATTGCCTTTTGCCCATGACGGATTATTAACTTTTCGGTAGTCACGTGCGATAACTTGTTGCCCAACCTTATATAGTCTTTTTCGATGATTCTTTATAAATTTCGTAATTTACCTTATCAAACAAAGCGTCAAAATGGATACGTAGCTTGCGATTGAGCATCTATCTTCAGGTGTTC
>JANSTU010005319.1:0-17376 GCA_027564075.1 Bolitophila hybrida
ATCTGTATCGTTGTATGCACGCGGAAATGTTTTTGTGATACGCATACGGCATACAAATATACACACACACAGAAAGAGAATATGCGAAAATAAGTACAAAGCGCATTAGAAATTTGAATTTGTATATTTATAGAAATCCTATTCTAGTGCATGAGGTTAGACTTGGTTGGTAATGCTGATATATATACAACTGTACATATTTATATTTAAATATATTTATAAAATTAGCTTATAGACTAGCCGCAGTTAACCATCATTTATAATTTATGACATTTATCTAAATCATCGCGCATATTTTAATATTTACGTACTATATTGCACAGATGAATTAGTTAACAACAACATTGTAATTGCAGGTTAGTAAATTAGACTAGTCAGTTTAATGATGTGCATACGATGATTACTACATTATTATATACATCTATGTTTAGTTATATATAGGTTTTGTTTTAATATATACTCCAAATAAATGCATAGAAACTATTTCTACAGGATAATTAATATAGCTTGCTAACCGTTGTCCTGATATAAAGTTTACACATATACATTTGTTTTAGTATTAGTAGGTACAATGAAAGCAAATTAAAATACAAAATTGATGTTTTAAAAGTGCGTAAACTTCAATTTCCTGGACTCATGGAGGATAAGATCTTTTTATGACTACTATAGAATATAAATAAAGGTTTGTATTTCAAAAAAAATATTAAGCTGTGTAAAAACATTTTTTTTTGCTCGATGGCTCAAGTGATATAAATTTCGTGATCTTAAATATTTCACACCAATGAATTGAATACGAATGGTGTGCTAACTGCAGTGCTCACTAAAGATACGAATATGTGTGTGGACCAACAGATAACAAAAGACAACTTTAATTAACATATATTTATAGCTGGATCGTCAACCAAGGCAGTGGACGTCAACTACAGCCCCAATACTGGGCACATACATTATTGAATTATTATTTTTTGAACTATTATTAGACGCCGTCGCCAAAAGAATTCGTTCACTTGAAATATTCAACTATAAACAACTATAACTTAATTCTACATCTTTTTAAAAAGCGATTAATTCCGGCATTGTTTTGTAATTTCTTCTTCATGTTACCAATTAGGTTTCTATTGGGGATAGTTCTGGGCTTCTAAATGGCCAGGCCAATAATGGTATTTCATTGCCTTCCAACCAAGCTTTAGTACTCTTAGCCATCTTGTTGATAAATAAATGCACCATATTATGTTGTGAGGTCGAAGATTAACGGTAACAAGTGATCTTCTAGTATGGTTTTGTATTTGCTGGCATTCACAGTACAATCTATAATATGTAAAGACCTACACCTGGCGCCGACATACATCCCAAGCCAAAAAAGATTTTAAAAAGATTCCTTTCTATTCAGTATTGCATGAAAAAGAAGGTTTGAGAGCGTGCATGTGACGCTCTGTTCTGGTTTGTCTGGTGCGAATGGATTTGGCCGCTTTTGGTTATTGCCATGATGAACTATGCGACGCTTTGTTCAAGAGTTCAGAGTCTTGCAAGGTCGTTGTGAAACATTAACCGAGGTGAAGACAAGTTCTCCCTTCTTATATGTTTTCAATGGAAGATGTTTTTTTCTGTATGCAACAGCCGGTATGTATAGTATCCCACTTGTTACTCTCTATGGTGTGCAGAGCTTGTTTGGGGGTTCCCAACGATGATATCGTGTACTGAGATGACAGACTTCTTCAGGACATAACTCGCCTGTAACCTAGGGAGAAGTGCGAAGGCATCACATATCGCTGTAAATTAAAGTGTGAGAGGATAGAGAAGGGTGAGATAGAGAGGGGAGACAGAGATGCGAGAGAGAGTGAGGCGAGAGAGAGTTAGGCGAGTGAGAGTGGGGCGAGAGCGAGTGAGGCGATTCAATTCCCATTCAAACCCACCAAACACATAGCAAAACCTTCCTGGCCGTCAATCCCGGCTTGGCCACTGTTTGGGACGATTCACCGGCTACGACCACGACCGTTTTCGCTTGATATTGTCGTAACATATGTGATCCATTTTTCAAAAATGGGTCGAGTTCGTTCCGTTTCATCAGCATATCGCAGGCGTTTTTTCGGTCCAGAAGGTTTTTTGCGTCAAATCATGCGGCACCCAAACATCAAGCTTTTTTTAATTATTATTTCTTTTTTTGCAATGAAACGTTGTATGTTGGCTATAAAGAAAACTTTATCAACAAGATGTGCCGTCTTTGACTTCAAAATGTAATGCTAAATTTACACGTCAACAAAAGCAAAATTTTAACTTTTAGTTCACATAAACAAAATAGGTTTAGTTTTTAAATACTTTTCATAAATTATTATTATTTATTTTTAGTAAAAAGTTTTACCGGAACTCACCGGTTTTCCGCACCTGCCTAAGACTTCTCACTTATCGAAGTAAGGCCATATACCAAAATTACGCGTTTGTACGCGTCATCAAAACTAAAATATTTTATTTCAAGGATAATAAAAAAATCTTATTTATAATATACCAAAATTACAACAAACGGCTAAACAGCTCTAAAATATTTTATTTCCAGGATAATAAAAAAATCTTTTTTAGAATAAAATGTAGCATAAGGATTTTTTTAAAGATTTGAAAAAAGAGAATACATTTTTAGGCATACAAATTTAGGCTAAATAATAATAAAAAAACATATGTGCTAAATTTCAACAAAATCAGTAAATTTGATCTCTAGATGTCTTATCCAACATTTTGATAGAAGTAGTTTCGAGGAAAACGCACAAGAAAAAAAAATGCCAAAAGAAATGCGTGTATGCTTCCTTCTCCTTAGAAACGGTTCTACACTAACTTTGTTTGGTCGATATTTTGCAATAGCCCTTTATGCACCGAACAATAAAAAAATTGATATTATAAGAACCTTCATTGGAAATGGTAAGATTTTATATAGAGTTATTATTACATATAGTATTATTAAATAAATTATTAGGCACCTAAGAAGAAACTTTCAAAGAAGGAGAAAGCTCGATTGGAGGCGGAGCAAGCAGAAGCGACGCGCATCGAATTGGAAAAGGAGAGGTTATTATTATGATAAGAACTTTTTGACATTAGCATTAATTTAAAAAAATAAATAAATTTCCAGACAAATCAAGTTGGAAGAGGAAAAAGAACGAAAGCGCCTAGAACGATTAGAAGCTGAGCGAAGACAAAAGCAAGAAGTACTGGAAAATAAAATCCGTAAAATACAACTAAAAGAGAGTTGTGCCTATTTTAAAGGTAAACTCAAACCATATTTTATATTTTTTTGTTATTTTGAATGAATTTTTTAGATATTGAACATAAAATTGAAAATATATTTGACGAAACACGTAAGGAGAAAGAGGTAAACGATTACGAATTCTATATAAAAAAACATTATTAACTAAATGTAATCTAGTGGAAACGTTACATGCGATGCAATGGACTGCCAAACGCCTACAATCCTGGTGACCTTCGAAAATATATCCACATGTGGAACTTGGACAGAGACAAATACAATGCGAACGAGCGAAACTGGTTGCTATGGACAAACGAACGGACAGTTCTTACCCAAAGTGAGGCCATTTCGGATTTGACAGAAATAAGTCTGAGAAAGCAGCAGCCTAATTTAGGCGACATGTACGCCAATCGAGTCATCGAAGTATTAGGAGTAAGTTGGAGAGTGTGTAAATAAAAATGTGTTTCCTTATAATAATACTAATTTATATGAGAAAGATCCTAGACGAAATAGAGAGCGCCTCTTTGGATACATATTCGTTGTCAGCTTCTGTAATCAAAGATGTGAACAAATTAAAGATGGAGTTTCGTGAGATGCTCTCACATTACATCGATGAGTTTACTTTTAAGATATTGTCTAATATCAACAGAGACATGGAGTAAGATATATATTATTAAACTTAGTAGATGCGTTGGATTCATTTGATAGTTCATATAATATGTAGTTTCGAAGAAGGTTCGGTTGCACGGCATGTGTTTGAGTCAAAGGTATTCAAGACCCAATTGTGGACCTTACGTGATATTCCTCAGCCGCAATTGTAAGAATTAAAAAAACAATCAAATTATAATAATAATATAATTTACATTGAATATAACTGTAAAAATGGCTTTAGAAACATCAAGGAAAAACAAAAAACGGAAAGGTATATTTAAACAACATTTTGTTAATAAAAGGATGAAATAAATTTGACGTTTACTCTAGACAGTCGAATCTTTCACGCAGTTAATTAAAATATGTAGAAAGCAACATACAATGTGTAAAAATTGTCGAAAAAATTCAATAAGTTTGACGTTTACTCTTGTCAACTTTTATTATCAATATTTTGTTAAAATTAACTAATAACATTTTCTATTTACAATGCTTATTTGACATTAGTCGACATACGGAGATACATTTTCAGGCCCTAGAAGTTGATCTAACACTTCCTCCAATAATTAACTGTGACAACTCTGCAGTGCGAGCCACCTGGATGAGCTTTGACCACCTTAGTGATAACTGCTTTAGTTATAACATTCCATTCATTTCGAAATCTTCAAAATACGGTAATCGTACTGCTTATCAAATCCAATTTGTACTCTTAACACAAGAAAATTAAATACATTTTGCATTTAGATATCAGCAAAGCAACACGCTTGGAGTGGAATAAGCGAAAACAAATTCTGAAGAGTGTTTTTGACGCTCCCGAGGACGATGGTCAGATGTACAGTGTTCAAGAGGCAAAAGATCCGATTGATGTGAATAAAATATATATGGATTATGAGGCCGAATGTACACAACGTGAGCATAGACTTAAGGGTCCCCAGGGTTTAAAGCTTAAGGAATTCGAGGTGAATCTGCGTTGTCACCGAATTGTTGCCGGTGTGTATAGCGTCGAACACTTTGAGCAACCGGAACAGGATATATGTCTGAATCCAAAGTCTTTTTTGAGGACAAGTAAGAATATTGATATATTTTTTTACTTTTTTTAAATACTTCGGATTAATTTAGTTATCTTTCCAAATAAATTGAATCGAAAATTCTTCTATCAAACCTACAAGCCTCCTATGATAGTGGCACCAGGTGTTCGTAGGCTACCCGAAGAAATTGAAGCAGAAATGAAGGAGGTGGAGGCGAACCTCGAACGACTAGCATCTATGGTCATTAAGTAGAGAAGTTTATATGTAATCTTAGTATATATTAAGGATTTTTTATTAAACAGATTACCTGATGAACTTATGTGGTTTGAGCCACCAATCGTATGTCGCTGGGAAACCAATGAGGACACTAAAATGTCGGAAAAAGCATGCAAAATTAAAGATAACAATAGAGACCGAATCAAAAAGATTTCCAAGAAAACCAAATCGACAATGACTATTGAAGATTTTGACCTGTTTGACGTTCCTGCAGGACTGGAACTGCATTGCATCATGCAAGAGTTTGTAATGCCTAGACTTCCGAATGGTTATATGGTTAAGGTCCAAAAAATGGATTCGGAGCGTAGGCGAAGTTCTTTGTTAAGATTCGCGAAGCAAGGTATTTCGAATAAATAATTTATAAGAGTGTAAATATTGCTAATGATATTTATTTAAGCAAATGGGAACGATTCTTTCAAAACCACACCACCGCCGAGTGCAACCATTCGTAACGCTCTGAGTGCCACGAACTCACCACGACCATTATTCCCAAAAACCATCCTCGAAAGAGACATAATTGTCCTGCCAACAAGCAGCCAATCGACATCTCAAAATTTGGTAGATCTAGAAATACAATTAAAAAAGTCCTACATGTTCTCAAAACTTTTAAGTGACCTAGATGAACTGTGTGAGCTGCAAGCTCCTTTTGTGGACAAGAAAATGCAAGCATTGTCCGACGCCTTGTCAGCTTCCGAAGAGGATGATGAAGAAGAAGATGATGATATAATAGAATTGGAACCGGATCTGTCTAGTTTATCGTTTCTGAAAAGTGGTGACTATCCGTGGAACTTGCTAAGAAAAGTTGAACAACCCGAAGAGATTGCACAGGTAAATGAAAATGACGAAGACAGTGACAGTTCAGTAGAAAGTAGTGAGTCTGCGGATGAAGCACGTGAAAGAGATGATGAGAATTATATAGGAAAATGGTCAACCAGAGATATTCATGATGTGAAGTTTAATGAAGACAAGCTGGCTATACAATTTAAGATGGGTAGACTTGGACTATATGGACTTGCCATTAACTGGTTCAGTAATTTGCCATTTCAAACATGGGAGCTGAAACCGGATACAAAAACGTGATTATACATATAAAATTAATTTATCGATTGTTTATACTATTTTTCTGTAAACTTTGCTAGACCAGACTCTGTGTCATTTAGCTTATCTGCGGCAGTTATAAGTATAGATCTAACACTTCGGAATGAGACGATCATCCTTAATTCCTTTCAGGTATATATTATGATATTTCCAATTCCATAACTTTAATTCCAATAATATATTAGGGTGGATCATCATCGATTGTACAGGACATTGTGGGTAAAGAATTGTCACTATCAGAATTAAAAAATGTACTTGCATCAGCGGCAATTAATATATTTCCCGAGGATGATGCTTTTTGCTATACCGAAGGTTTAGGGTATTTTAATTTTATAAATAACAATTTATTTCAATTTTTATTTTTAGGTACATGTGAAAAACACATTGTCATGGAATCACATTTGTACCGTTGTATGGCTGCTTTAGCTTTAACTCATAATTTCTCATGGTCCCGATGGAACCTGTTGTCTGGTCGAAGGTCATGTGTTCTGCTCATAAGAGAAATTATTGAAAATCGCAAAGCTGTAAATAACTGAAACTAATTATAATGATAATGTTAAAAGCATTCTTAAATTAAATAAAGCCAAACTTTTCGACGCTACAAGTTACACCACTTAAGGCCTGTCTGGTTGACTGTACCGATGTTTCGCCAAGTTTTAATCCTGCTGGAGTAGAGGGTATGGAGGTAATACATAATCTCCTTTTTTAGACACATTTTAATATGACATTTGGTTTTAATTTGCAGTTCTATGCAGATTTGCATCATTTGGCTAAAGCTCATTCGCATTGTGGATCTTTGGAACGACAGGATACTATGAGTGCTCTTTTACGGGAGAATATTACTCAATTGCTGTTGTCCACAAGGCCATTAAGTTTTTGTTAATATATTTACTCTCAGTGTCTATAAGCTAAGCTTTGATATGATGTCTAATATTACTTTTGAAGTTCAGCGGTACTGCAGATTTTGACCGATTAACAATAAGTTAGAATGATACATTTAATTTAAATCTGTAGATTTAATAGTACTTTTTTCAAAGAAAAAAAAACTGTAAACAATGTTTTAATCATTCTGTATATTTTTTATTATTTTTATGTTGAATAAACTTCTTCCGGTTCACCAAGGTATGTGCCTATTGGCAGCACTTTCCACTCACAATTTTGCGTAAAAGATGAAAAATAATGCATTGAGGATTCAAGAAGTGGTATGCTATGATTTGTTTATAATTATTATAAACGGATAATATATTATTAGGTTGGTTATTATATGTTTATATGGTGACAGATATGGTAGAGATAGCGATTTTCCGCAAGAAGGGTAATTTATTGGTTTTGGCCATATTCCACGACTGTATCCGCCATTACCAAGGGTTGTTTTCCTTAACCGTGATTCAAAAGGTGTTGGCCTTAGGGTACTATTTTCAACGAGCTTGGAGTTCACATTTAAATTAATTGGAAGTACTTTTTTAATTGTTACCTGTTCAGAAATACATTTTGCGGTGAGAGATTTTGATTATTTTTTGGAAAATAAAATTATGTGGTTTGCGCTAAATTCGTAGCGTTAGACACTTCCATATACGTATTTCATTCATTTCATATATCAAATCCGTTGCCACATAGCCGCATTCCATTTCAATATTCCTGACGCTGTGCACAATGACGTTATGCAGGATGTTGCTAATGAGCTCCATGACGATATGAGTCGTTACCCTCACGGTTCGGGTATATTGAAATTAGTAATAGTTCCTATTTTAAATATAAGTGCAGTATTGTGCACCTTCTTTTTGTTTATTTAAAAGTACTTTTTGTCTTACATAACATATTTATTCAGTATTTATTATTTTGTGTGTAAAGGTAATGTTGCAAACAAAATAAATTGTTATTTTATATGGTTTATGTGTTCGTATTGTGGTGTATTTGCAAATATACATTTATTATTATAATAGGGTGTCAAAAAAGTCCTGCGGTATTTTTAATTTTCAATTATTCATAAAATTGGTTACAATCATCCGATTTAAGTATGCGCCGTTTTGTTCGATGACTAGTGTACAACGAGATGCCAACTTCAGAATGCCCCTCTTATAGAAACTCGCTTCCCTATTTTCAAAAAACTCTGAGCCAATTTTCACTGGCCTCTTTTGAGCCCAACTACCAAGCTCGTTCGCCAAGGACAGAAACAGATGGTATTCACTTGGCGATAGGTCCTGACTGTACGGTGGATGCAAAAGAACCTCCCATTCGAGCTCCCGGAGCTTCTGGAGCGTCACCAAAGATATGTGTGGCCTGGCGTTGTCCTGATGGAAGACAATTCGGCCTCTGTTGATCAAAGATGGCCTCTTATGCATGAGTGATGCCTTCAAGCGGTTTGTTTATAGAGGAGCAGCTCTGCCAATCCCACCAAACACACAGCAGAACCTTCCTGGCCGTCAATTCGGGCTTGGCCATCGTCTGAGCCGCTTCACCGCGCTTCGACCACGACCATTTGCGCTTCAGGTTGTCGTAAGTGACCCACTTTTAATCGCCAGTGACCATCCATTTTAGAAACGGGTGGAAATGGAAACTGAAACGGGTCCATAAACTGCACACATTTTATTTTGCTCCATTTTTGCGACGCTATAACTCACAAACGACTGAACAAAACAACAACAAACTGTCAAGCGCGTTTGTTAGCGCGTTAAGACCTTTCCAACAGCGATAGCGATGCGATGAATACAACTAGAACTAGAACTATTTTGAGAGTACGAAGTGGACTTTTTAAAAAGTAACTGACTCAAAATAGGCCCGCTGGACCCAACAGCTATAAAAAATAGAGAAAGATATACATGTTCAAAGTCGCACCAGAAAGACGTAAATGGTGTGTGCAGTTTTTCTAAATACCGATGTATTTAGGTCGACCTTTTTAATACAGTTTTAATATTAATAACAAACGTTTTTTAAATATAAGCAAAATTTATGTTTGTAATTTAAAGAAGTTTTAACTTACAAATATATTGTTAGCTCATATTAGAAATATTTGTACAACAGAATATATTAAAAATAAATTAAATAAAAACAAAAACGGAAATATTATTGGTAGTAAATAAACCTTTAAAACAAAATACCCAGTCTTGGACCAGATCATATATACAAGTGGTCGCTGAATATATATAGCTGGACTCGGTGCTTTTAAATGACTTATTTCCTACAAAGTGGTTCTTATTTGCAACTCACAATTTTAAATAAAATGTATTTTAACTTTTTGGTCAAAAACGTTTACGTTCTGTCAAAATCCTTTAATAGATAGATTCTACGGTATATGGCCATTTCTGTTTCGAAGAAGCAAATGTACCCACAAAATAGTTTTGATCACTCTACTTAGTGCCACGGAAACTCTCCTTTGTATCACTGGTAACACACAAATATATTTATACCATTCATACGTAAAGCGCGTGTAATTTCTATGCACTTTCTCTGTCCCAGTTTTGAATTATCAGCTGTCAACTTTTGTAAATATTTATCTCATATAAATTACAAACGTCTATATATTTATTGTTATTTCCAATTTGATTTTATTAAACTAACAAATAATATTTAATTAATTTCAACTTTTAAATTTATGTTTAAGTATTCCTTCAAAATGTATTATTAAAAATGATGAATACGGCTATAACAATAATGAGCAGCATGGACTCATTAAATCGAAAGTGTCGAGCATGCCTAAAGGATTGCGCGCAGCTAAAGCCCATGACAACCGAATGGAATACTGGGATGAAATATTGGGATATGCTAAGCTATTTGTTAGGAGAAACTGTCACAGAAATACACTGTCCGATGGATGTCTGCGATGTTTGCGAAATGATTTTGATTTCGGCGTGCTCATTCAAAACACGTTGCCTAGAGTCTGAACGACTCCTAAAAAACTCAATAACACAATTGAACAATAAGAGACATGATCAGGAGGCTAAAGATGTCTGCTCACTGACAAATAATTCCGATGTAATACTAGCCACAGAAATTGAACAATATTTATTAGACGGTAACACTTACGAGGAGAACGTTACTATAACCGAAGAGGTTTTGGATGATATTAATGTACACAACACTGTAACCGATGTGGTGAAAGATAGTATTCCAGCTGAGACTAGTTCGTCAAATCGACAATGTCGCATTTGTAATCTGGAGTTTCCAAATTTGAAAGCCTATCAGAATCACCATCGCAAAAACCATCAAGTCCAAACACTGTGTCCATTCTGCGGGAAACTGGTTTCAAAACAATCAATGGAAAAGCATTTGAGTACTCACAATAAAGAAACAAAGGATCATTTGTGTACTGAATGTGGTAAGAGTTTTACACTTAGCGAAAATCTCAAGAAACACTGGCGTATTCATACAATGGACAAGCGGTATGAATGCGAGCATTGCGGACTTAAGTTTATCCACTGGAACAGTAAACGAAGTCATGTTCGAACAACGCATACCGGAGAAAAGAAGTGAGTGTTATGTTTTTATGTTATAAGATGACAATTAGAAATCTGTATGTTTTTTGTATCTTCAATAAACATGTTTTAAATGATAATTTATAATAAATTTAATTGGATTGTATAATTTTATATATAATAAGCATTAAGCAATTAAGTTAACTTTCATTTTAGATACGAATGCAATATATGCGGAAAGCGATTTGCGCAGAGTAGCAATATGTTCCGACATCTACGCCAGCATACCGGAGAGCTTCCTCACATGTGCACTTTTTGTAGCAAAAAGTTTATGACAACTACAGAGCTTAGAAATCATCTGGTCGTCCATACCAAAGAGAAAAACGAAATCTGCGAAACATGTCACAAAACATTTGGAACACGAAAGGCATTACGTGCCCATCTGAAGACGCATACAAACGAACGGAATTACGTGTGCAAGGTGTGCTCGAAAGCATTCACACAGGCACACGTTTTGCGTACTCACATGAAAATGCATCCAAGCCATCCGATGCCACCGCCTGGTATAGTATTGTCGCAGAAGGCTTTGAACAAGCCACCGAAATTATTGATCAAATTGGAGGAAAACTCATCAACTACAAATATTAGTACATTGGAACAAGAAGTGGCTAATGTGGATAGTTTTGTTAAACAATTGGAGGATTTATAACGAAATCTTAAAAAGTATTTTATATACAGTGTGACAAAAAAAGTCTTCGTACGAAGACATTAATATAATTTGAAATCTCATAATAAATCGTTTTATGTGGTTTTACAATTTTTTAAATGTTGCCGTTTGTCCCACTCAATTTAGTTATTATGAGTGTGTATGGGATACATGAGGCTTGCATAAATCATAAAATATTTGTTAATTTTTGTACTACAATTTACATATTTATTAAATTATATTTTAATTATACCTTATAAATTATAAAATTGAAATTTATTAGGTGATTGCAATCAGGGATAAGTATATAAAATATAATAAATCATGCATAGAAACTACTTTTTCCTGAAGTTTTTAGAGGACAAAGTCCTTTCAGGCACTGTATACAAATAAGATTTCAAAACATCATATTGAATGACGTTATATTTATTTATTTAAAGTGCTATTACATATTTGGTATTTTTGGTTGAAAATACAATAGCATCCAAGCGAAATGGGAATGATTTACTGCCACAGCAAACTGAAACAAAGAAAATACAGTAAATATGTGCATATTAAAACGGTTTAAACGTTTGTATTAGAACAATATTATAAACCAAATAATTTGGAATAATAATTGTAAATTATATTTTGCAACTCTGGTTTTACATGGATTTTATTTTAGTAAATGTAGTTTTTTTAGAAATTTAGTTTTCAGGATAACGGATTATATATTCTAAATAAAACAAAATCAACTTAATAACCTTACCTAAAAACCGACAATGGTGGCTGTCCAATTTCTGGACCTTTCTTGAAACCTAAAAAAAACAAATAAAATTAAAATACTATACTAATTTCTAGGTTAGAATTCGTATTTCATACCCAAATATAAAACAGTAGGAATGAAACCCCAGTGCACTACAGTTTTGACAACTTCGAAAACGGCTCCCAGGCGGTCCTTTGATTCCGGTGATAGACCCATTTTAAAATGTAATGTGTTTCGCGTCTTTTTTAAAAACAAATAAAAATGTTAGTTATTTTAGTTTTTCATAGAAAAATTGTATAATATACTATATATCGGCAAGGGAATAGAGAATATTCTTCCTAATTGGAATATAAGTTCAGTGCGTGTAATGTCTAAATGGTATAATATGTCAACTGAGTGATAAAAGAGTATTGCCCGTGTAATAAATTCTGAACAAACAGAACATTTGAATAACGTATGGTATACAATCGGCTGTATTCACACTAAAATTTTAGTTAATTTAGAAATTTTCAAAAAAGATTTTCACATAGAAAACCTTTGTATAAAATCCTAGAATTTCTTAAAATAGATATTTTTGGTCAATTTAGACATTTTAAAATTTTTAAAACACCAACACACAGATATTATGTACACAAGCAACGTACCTGATTATTTTATGCTATATTTCATTACAAAAACTTTAATATCTACTCTATTTGTATTATTGTAACTTATCGAATATTTATTTATAATGTCATTCACTTTGCATGCCCATTTTTAATAATATTTTTTATTTAATATGTCTATTCTGCAGTATTCACGCTTAAACTTCTTCAATTTTAGACCTTTTAAAAGCGGTTGCATAAAAAAATAACATTATGATCGAGTTTATAATGACATACATCAGCCGTCGTCAAAGAGCACATCTTCCAGACATACACACACACGAACTCTTATTATTGTTCGTCTTCACTTTGTTTCGGTAATATCACAAAATCTTAAATATTTTCAATAATAGGCTCGCTGATTTTCTTTAAAAACGGGTAAAATGGGTTTTCCTATGAAAATTGTAACTAGTTTTGTTGCTTTTTTGCAAAGTTTATTTTGACATCTTGTATAATTTCTTTTTCTATTTTGTAATTTCAATGAATGTTTGCAACATGTAGAAAATCAATAAGTTTTTTTATTTTAATTAATTGTCGTATTAAATGAATTCCAATCTGTAAAACTACTACCAAATAAATAACCTGAAAATGATTTAAACGTAAATTAATGCAATTAAAACGTATATTTATAAATTTAAAATAGAAACTGTACTTGTAAATGTTATTTCACACCGAGTTTATTTTGGTGATACGATGATTCACTTACAGTATTATTCTGATAAAATTAACACTAAAAGCCCGTGTGACTATTGAGTCACGAACCACTAGTGACTCACTCAGAATAATCCCAGTGAAATATCTTGCTATTTATATTCAGTACAATTCTATAGTGTTCTCTGGCTATGGTAACCCTTTTTCAATGACAACATAGCCTGAGTAAAATCTCAAATGGTATAACATATGTGAAATACAATTTTGACAGCTGTCATCTCTCAGCCATATGCGCAGATACGAAATTTATTGCTCTTTCAACAAAAACACTTACGGGAAAGTACGTATGTTTGGCGACTAGTTCCATGTGAGTTTATTTATTTTTAATAATACTACCGCTGATAGCCACATAAAAATCAATCAAAAATTTCTAATCAAATTTATTTAACTTTTCGTTGGAGTACGTACGTCAGTTTTCTTATCGACGAACCGCTTGATATTTTGTTAATAATTTTTAGCTCAAAGTCGAGGTTATGTAATTTAATTTTATTCCGTCTTATATATTCATGGAATGCATTTTATCTCGTTTGCGCTTCACACAATAATACTTTAATCAACTAAGCAAATATAGGCGATACTACTACTTGGTCTGGCGCGACGCGTTTGAAATTTTGTCTCGAACTCTCGACACACATATTCCGAGTTTTGAATGAATAAGACCAAAAATACTGTATAAACTGTATAAATTATAAATAATAATAATATAATATTTGAAGAAAGCGACAATAAAGAACGCAGTGTGCGCAAAACGAACATAGTGTATTTCATAATTCATATAAAATAAATATATAATTTTTTATCGCGCAGACCTACCTATATTATATTGTGTTTTTTTTTTGTAAATCGTGTGTGGTGTATTTCTATAACCTTGACATTTTGATATCATTTCAGCAAGTTGAACCTGTAATTGCCATCCTTTACGCAGTATTCAACATGAGAACTACCCAGGCAGCAAATTTTGCAATTCGACTGAATTACAGTCAGGTTAGTATTTAAATGTTATTGGTATACATTAGGACCACCTTTATATTGTTGTGCTTTCATGGAAAGTTTTATGACCGATGGTCATTCGGTTTGAATTTTAAGTCTGATTTTACTGGCAACTGGTTTTTATTGAAATATTTATATTACTTTTGCTTTTTACTGAAAATAAATTTCGTTCATATAGAATTGGAATAAACGTAATTACTGAACTAGCTCTCAAAGCAGAGATATTCTAAATAGTAAATACTACACTACACTACACACAATAGGAAGTGCCCAAGTGTCATTTATTTTTAAACCGTATTGCGTAATTTTACGATTGGCGCCAGACGCTCGTTTTTAAGTATTTTTACACAAGACAATTAAAAAAAAACATTTATGTAAACAAATCTTACATTTTACGCATTTGGCTAAAATCCAATAAAATAAAGCGGTCAACTTAAGATTTGTTCTTTGAAAGATCTTTAAGCAAAAAAAAGTTTTTGTTTTTTTTTTCATTTTTAAGACATTGTTGTTAATACCCGATTTTATTCACTGAAATTTATCGATATTTTATTTAAAACAAAATTTATCTTAGTAACAACACCATTAAATATTACTGTTTTTTCATTTTTAGATTGGAAACATGTCCAGTCGCCGGTCAGTGGATCGCACAATCAGCAGATCTGCCGCTGTACTGGCTGCATTTGGCATTGCAGTCTCTTCGTTTAGCTTAAAGCAAATGCTTAGCAAGCCAAGACGTTGCTAATATGGGCTCTGCCCCTCCTGTCCTGGTCAAACCACAGAATTTTCATCGCAAACACTTATTTACGCATGCCTCTTCACATAAATGCAATACGAGCAACCAAATTATATGAATAATGCTACAACCCTAATTGAACATACAGCTTATTTTGGCTGACGGCTGATTTACTTTATAGAATAATTTTAACTGACGTATTTATTAGCAAGAAGAACACTCTTATCACAAAGAGTAATATATAGAAGTAATTAGAATGAAACCTATATGGAACGCATGATGGTGTCGTGTCTGTACGCACTGAATCATTTTATTTAGAATTTCCGATAATTTATTGATTATTGAACAACAATAAAAACTCTTATAAATTGTATACTGTAAATATGCTAGTTAATTATTACGAGAGCACAGTTTTAATAAATTGTTATGACCTCCATAGTATTTTCGAATTTTAGTTGGTTTATTTTTATGATTTTTGAAAATATATTTTCGCCTATATAGGAGATGGTACACTGGTTGATTGTATGGTGTTTCGTTTATTTATATGACAAAATAAAGTGTATGCAATGAAAAATAAGCAATATTTTGGAAGATTGGGTGGTCTCTAATAAGAGGTAAGTGGATTGACGTTCTGTCATCTGACAGCTTAAAACATTTTTTAAAAATGCCTACGCCTAATTTTAGATACATTTATTCAATATAGCATGTTTGGTCAGACTGATTGTTTGGTTATATTCACATTTTTGTAATTTTTAAAACATTTTTATACCTCATTTTAATAAAAAAAATGTCATTATCACCCTGTGTATCATTCTTATTAAAAATTAAATTAAACTGCACCCTCGATACAAAGTTAAAACAAATTACTTCATCTATCACATCCCAAATTGTCAACACAATCAAATATAATTACCATTCATAGTTTATATGTCTATATAATATTGAAAATAATTTTACAAAAAATATTGATCTCATGATTTCTTTCGTCGTGCATCTGTAATTGCACCCCAAAGTTCGATAATAAAATCATCTGTGAATCCAAAGGCCTCCAGATCCGAATTATCGATAGCCTCGGCAAAGTCCATGGAATTGGTTTTGTTACTAGCCAGATCCCAAATCTGAAAAAAACCAGTCCGCACGTGAGTTTTGTTTACTTAATCAAAATAATAATTAAACTCACTTGAGCAGCCAATTCTGAATCGTTAATTCCCATGAATGAGTCCAGCAGCGAGTTAATTGCATCAATTCCTACTTGCGTTGACTCGTCGTGCTAAAGAATATTATTTAAAACAAATTTCTTAAGGAATATTGATTTTTTTTAAATAATTCACCTCATCCTCAATGGCAGCATTTCCGTTAGCCTTAAATCGAAGTGTTTCCTTGCCCGTTCCATAGCCAGCCTTCTTGCTACCCTTTGGACCACTACGTGGTCCGATACCTTGGAATCCGCTTTTCATTGGTTCAACTAGACGTATCGTAAACGTTGAACCGGTCGGAATATCTTTTAGCATTCTAGCAACTTCGTAATGACGCTTGCCTACCACATTGACGTTATTCAGTTTCTCGATATGATCACCGACCTACATATTATATATATATATATATATGAATCATTTAAAAATTGTTTATTTATTTTTATTTTTTTAATCATACGTGAATGTGCGGAATCAAATCGATAATGCTGCCCTCCTTGACCCGTTTTATGAATGCGTAGCCGGCACCGTTATCCGTTATGGTTAGTCCGAGTGCATCTTGAGACTTGATGATTTCGATTTCCTTTGGTCGCGCTTTCTTGTGCGCAAATATGAAATCGTCTAGACCGATTTGTCCGCCCAGCAATTTCGTCATGTCTACTTTGTGAGAGTTTAGGGTGCAGAATAAGATCTGGTAAATGAAAAAAAAATATTAAAAATATTTTGATTTTATGTTAGATTAATTTCACATAATTTTAAAACTTATTCAAATTTTGTGATCTATAACTGTATATAGTGTATATACGTATATGTAAAAATAACTACTACCATAGACATTTAGTATTGGGCACCCTGCTTGAATTAGCTTTGTGCATAGCTGTTGCTGTTGATATGAACAAATTATTGATGCGAATGATGCAGTTCTATTCTACGAACACTCACACATACTATAGAGAAAAAATG
>JANSTU010005330.1:0-31985 GCA_027564075.1 Bolitophila hybrida
GGGGGTATTATGAAGTTGCCGTCTAGATGGAAACAGATTATCGAACAAAACGGCGCATATTTGAACTAAATCCGATCGCTGTAACTCTTTTTTATAAAGCATTGAAGCGGCAGGGAGATATTTGACAAACTTATACTATATCCTTATCGAGGTACAGTCGCATTAAGTCATGATTATATCGCTTGCGCCAGCGGCCATTATCATTGGCGCGTCCGAATATAGTGCGTAAGACTTTTCTTTCGAAGACTCGTAACTTGAGCTCACTTTTGGTAATATTGGTCGTATTAGTGTTCGATACCACTTACACTTGAAACGTCAGTAAAGTGTTAATAAACTTCTTCAAAACCAAAAAACATGTTTCTAGATGTAATTCTCCTTCTTACTTCCTCTCTGATATTGCCGCTTCAATTGACCTGTGATCTATGATACACAAAGTTGTCGACCACTTTTTTCTCCCAGCGCTCGGGCTGTTGACTGATGTAGATGTTACCATGTATTTGGTTTAACCTTCGTTCACCTGAAATCCTACCGGTGAGGCACAACTTTCCAATTCCGCGAACATGATTTTTACAGCCTCGCTCCTTCCAACTAGGTCTAGGTCATTGTCGTAAGCCAACATCTGACCACTGAATATCGTACTGCTGGTGTCAACAGAAATGCTACGAGCTGCTTTCTCTAAAGCAACATTGAAGAGCAGTGTTGCTAGTGGGTCTCCTTGGCGTAGCCCCTCCGTAGTTTCAAAATATTCCGATAGTTTACCCTAACTCATCTGTTAGCATTAGCTTAACTAAGGTGATAAGCTTTCGGGGAAATCCAAAAGCAGCCGTAATCATCCAAAGCTTTTCACGAAGCACGCTATCATATGCTGCCTTTGAAATGTGCCCTTTTCCAGATTCTGTATAATATTAAACATTTGATCTATATCTACTGAGCACTGATACTCGCCAATGTTTCCTCCGCATATATGGTAAATATGTTTCTATAGTTACTGCAGTCCATCTTATATAAAGGACAAATGACGCCAAGTTTCCACTCATCCGAAGCTCTTAGACAGACCCCCTTCGTTTTATTATTCTTGATCTCGACAATAACATCCTTAAATTCTTTTAGTGATGGTTTTTCGATAAATGGTTGTGCAGTTTGGTAATAAGAAATGTTTGTGTTTTTTCGGGACGAGTACGAACTGTTAAGCAAATTCGAGCCCATCGAGCTAAGCACCTTTCTTCATCCGCCATAACCTACATAAGAACATAAATTGACTGTAACCGGTCCTTACGTTCTTTACTTTTCTCTATCCGCGAAAACTCTCCTTATTAATCGAAAAGATGAAGGCGAAGTTGAAAAAGGTTCATTGCTGTATCCGCCATCAACGCCATCTAATTGAAGACTTGGTTTCTGTTTTTACTATAGGTCTTTTAATGTCTCTAAAATAATCATTTAGTCTCTAAAGTCTCTGTTTCAATAAATTTAATTTCAGTATGTAAAATCTATTGCGGTTTCAAACTATACTTTCGGAATATATGGTTTAATATGAGGCTATATTAGAATATTTTATGTGACATTGTATGCGTCTTAAAAGTACTTCAAGATGCATATTAAAAAAAAAATGTCGAATTGATTCAAAAGACCTAAATAATAAAAATATTAAATTAATATATTGCAGTTATACGTTCCTTTTCGCTCTACATGTTCTTTCTGAATGCGCATCTTTTGTTCGTAATAACGTAATAACCCATTGAGCGTACGCGTAAAATAATGAACCGGTATTTCAAATACATATTTTTTCAGAAATTGGATATTCATAAATTTAAAGTGCAATTTTCAAAAATATCTTTCCTTATTTATTTAAGCGATTCATATTAAAACTGCATTTGTATACACAATACATGTTAGCTAAATGTTAATTTACTTACTTATTTCAGATGCAACAGCAGCAGCAGCAGCAGCAACAACAGCAGCAGCAGCAGCAGCAGCAACAACAACAACAACAGCAGCAGCAACAACAAAACCAAGGTCAATCTAGTACACATGACCATGGACCGAATGCGAAACGCGTGAGATTATCCGGCCCGACTGGACATCCACAACAGCAACAGCAACCTGGCCAAATGAACCAACAACAAGACTTCCATCATCAACAACAGCAAAACCAACAGCAAATGATGTTCACAAATGCACAGCAGCAACAACAATCCAACTTCCAACAACGATTTTAAATGTATTATTATTTTTTATTAAAATACAACAAATATATTTCGACGTATATAGAGACGATACACATTTTTTTTTTGTTTTTTTTGAGTTGATATTTATTATTATATTATACGAAATTCTCTAGAAATTGAGATTTCTTTAGAAATACATTCAATAATATACGTAAAATAAGTGGAAATTTTGTTTTGTATTAATGTCGATGACATTATTGCGTGATTTTTGTTTACATGTATTAGGTACCCTGTGATCTATATTTAATTTTAATTTTCTATTAATAAAGTTAACAAATTATCTAGCCAACTTGATCACAGTGATACGCGCGCGCTTGAAATTTTAAGAACAGAAATAAATTTTAAACTTTTAACTTAATTGTATGATCTGGTTGGGTTTCCATTTGAAAACCGTCCACCACCACCACTCCCATAGCCGTTACGCTGACCACCGCGATATCCACCACCACCGCCGCCGCCACCTCCTCTGCGGTAACCTCCACCACCTCCATACCTACGATTACCACCCGATCCACCTGATCGACTGGCCATCGAAAGTAATTGTGGATCAATGATCTAAAACACAAAAAAATGTAATTAATACTATATATAATATACAAAATCAATTGTACCTGATTTGCCTCCTGCAATACTGCAATCAGATCCTTTGCCTTGTTTGCATTTTTGTCCGTGAAAAATGCATGTGACGTGCCACGGGTCTCACAACGACCCGTTCGACCAATGCGATGCACATAGTCCTCCGAACTTTGAGGATAATCAAAGTTAATCACAAACCTAATGCCATCGACGTCTGTGTACGTTGGCCATATATACAAACACATTCAGTATACAAAAAAATCGTTTTTTTTTCTCAATTTCGAGAAATATATAAATAAAAAACAAAAAAAAAAACAATTTTAATACCTAATAAATGCGTATTGCTCTTTTTTGCAAATTCCAAGTGACAAACCATACATACATACATGTTCTGTTGTTGCTTGAAATCCACACCCTGGCAATAAATCCTCCGCGTGATGCAGCCGCAATGTAGCCTCAATATGTCTCTTTGCATCCACAAAGCTAAAAATACTCGAGGAGTGCGCATTCAAGTTTGCAGATGCAATTTTTTGACCCACCGGTCGATTCTGTATATATACTAATAATTGTTAAAACCGGAAGTGCGCACCGCCTATATTTTTTAATGTCTACACGATATTTTTTTTTACCTAGAGTGTGTGTGCGCGCGCCCGATTTCGAAGTCGCCGGTGGTGCGTGTTTTACATCCCTTTGAGTTAATGTTGTAATTGATGTACGCGCGCAGAGTTCCAAGTTAAATTATTGTGAGGTCACAACATCTTTTTTTGTCGTGGTCTGCTCTGCAGTGCTTTTGTTCCGAACGTTATCCCAGACTACACCGGAGACGATGACCACGTGAAACTTGTACGCGCACATATACGCACAGAGGCCAGAAATGAGGATAACATTTATTTGTGTGTGTGTATTAGAATTTTAACTAATTTATCGACCTCGCGTTTGTTGTAGACACTGCTTCGCTAGAGTAACCCGTGTGAAATAGTTACTCTTTTTAATATTATTCACGATTTCAAGACAAACCAGTTTGGATGAGCTTATGGTATGCTTGAAATGTGACATTGTAAACGTATCCCCAAAACATCGGCCTCTGAAACAAAGGGAGAAAAGTCCAGACTGATTATGTTATGGGAATTTACAGTACAATATAGTAAAATATGTTAGCTGGCGCTGTTACAGGCAATTCATAATTATAAAACCCCCGCATTACAAAAAATAATTAGCAAACAATAATTAAAAAATGTAACCAATCCTTAAACCAACTCTTAATTCAGTCTGGACGTCGCATAGACACTACATTGCTGCATTATGAAATTCTCAAAGATAACGGATATTCAGTCCGTGTGAATCCCGTTTTAATATGATTACAATCACTTTAGATTGTAATTCCCAAAATACACCGACAAAAAATTACCTAATCCACGAGCTGCCACATCGGTGGCCACCAGAATATTCATTCTGCCACTGCGAAAATCACGTAGAACCGAATCCCGTTCGGATTGTGACTTATCACCGTGAATGGCTCCACAGCTCACGCCAAAGCCACGAATGTACCTGGCCGCAGCATCCACACGAAGTTTGGTCTCTGCAAAAATTATAATCTTGCCCGGTGTATTGCCATTGCTGTAGATCTGTCCGAGTAGTTCTTCGAGTCTATACAAATACATACAATTAATTTTTAGTCATTGAATATTATACATATATTTACTTGGCTGATTTGTCCTGATCACGACAGATATGTACAAATTGCTGGATATTGTGATTTGCAGATAACTCCAAAGAACCGATATTCACTTGAATGTATTGACCAAGAAAGTCTTCGGCCAGTCGAAGTACTTCTTTTGGCCATGTAGCACTCCACATTAACGTCTGTCGATCCGGTCGAATTTGCTCAAGAATTCTGCGAATTTGAGGCTCAAAACCCATGTCCAACATACGATCAGCTTCATCGAGTACCAAGTAGGTACACCGACGGAAATTGGTAGCTCCCATTTTCAGAAAATCAATAAGACGACCAGGTGTTGCAATCACAATTTCACAACCGTTTCGCAAATCACGTGCTTGTGGTCCCTTTGCAGCTCCACCAAAAATGCAGGTGTTTCGTACACAAGAAGATGATCCAAAATCAGTGGCAATCTTCTGAATTTGTTGTGCCAACTCACGGGTAGGTGCCAGTACCAGAGCAATTGGACCATCACCGTGCTGTAGTCGTGGCTGATTATTAATATGAACAATTGCCGGGAGAATGTAGGCAAGTGTCTTGCCAGAACCGGTCTGGGCTACACCGACCATATTGCTGCCACTCAAGGCAATGGGCCAGCCTTGGGCCTGAATCGGTGTTGGACGTTCGTAGCGTTGCTTGCGAATCTCATTGACAACATAATCGGGCATAACAACCTCGTCAAATGCTTCAATTGGATTAGGTGCTGGTCCAACTACAGTGATTTCATGTTGACGTCTGAACCGTTCGACATCCTGGGGCGCGCGATTGAAAACATTTGAGTGCGGCTGGTAAAAGTCCTTTTTAAAGGCACTCAGCTGAATGTTATGCCAGTCAGGCAATTGAATTCTAGCTTCAAAGTCATCATCACCACCACCACGACGACCACCGCCGCTATTGTCATTACCGCCACGGTACGATCGAGATACTCGACCATCACGAACTCCGCCACCGCCGCTGCTACCTCCGCTTCCGTAGCCTCCTCCACCTGATCGTGGTGCTCCAAAACCGCTGGGACGACTACCACCACCATCACTTATATAACGTGTGCTTCCACCGCCATTGGCAAATTTATCATTTGGCGACCTGTTTAAAGAATATAATATGCAAAACATAAGATAACAATATAACACAAAATGTATGTCATCGAGTATATACAAAGCACAGATATATACAATACCCGTCTCTAAATGAATTCGTTCAGTGAAAAAATATTGCAGTAATTGATTCTCAGGTGGTTAATTATCTCAGAAGAAAATGTATTTTTTCTAATTCTAAACGCAATATTTATTCACTGAACGAATTCATTTGTCGACGGGCTCGTATATATCTGTGATACAAAGTATATATCAAAACAAAAATGGCCTCGAAATATATTATTATACGATGATGTTTGCAAACAAATTCTTGTTATCATGATAAACACCTAAACGAATCGCAAGGCTTCGATAATATAAGAAAACCGTTTAGCAAACAAATAAAATGATAATGGCTAAAATATATACCAAGCACGACATAAATGAAAGGAATGGTGGCCATTTCGTGTATAAATCAACTAAGATTTTTCCTTGAGAATTCAGTTCAAAGAAACCCTAATTTTATCGCTACTTACATGATTGTTTTAGAATCTTTCTAATTGTTGTTGTTTGCGTAACGTTCTTTATTGTTTTAAGACTGTATTTAATGCAAAATTTCCAATATTTTTGGATAATTTGTAGAAATTTAAATATCAAAGTGTTTGCGCAAGTTTATATTTAGAATGTACCGTAATGTAATTCGTAATGCGTAAAAGCGTAAATGAAAATGCAAAGTGCAAACACTGCAATAAAAGAATTGCAGTTTTGCAAAGCGACAGAAGTATAATGGTGTTGCCATAGTTGATATATTAATTGTGAAATTGGGGCTAAAATGCACTTTATATTTTTTTGCAGATAACCCCCTATTACCCTTTTAAGGGTTTTAAGGTTAACCAAAATATTAGAAAAAGGGAACACAGTGGCTAGGGTAAATTTGGGGAATCAATAGATAGGTAATTTAAATACCGCTATAATTTAAAAAAGAATAACTAAATCCGACTACACTTAAGAGAAAGGTGCAAAAAGAATTTTTTGGATTTTAGTCTATTGTGGAAGGAGGGGTGGAGTGGTAAAATTCGGATGGTCAATTTAAAGCTAAAGAGGCGTAAACATACGTACCATTTTTAGGTCTTTTAAAATAATACTAAAGGTGTGGTGGCAGTTTAAATGTGAATAGGGGAGGAAAATATTTACACACATATTTAAGGGAGATAGAGGGCAAAAGATAAATAAAAGGTAAGAGGTAAATAAAAAAAAATCTTGCGCGATTTAAACTTCAAGATTAGTTAAACAAACGAGAAAAACTTTACCACAGTACACTTCTTGGTCGATATCCCTTTATCCGTTATTGTAGAAAGTGTTGATTTTTCTTTTAAAAAAAGTTGTTTTGGGTATATGGCTATTTTGCCATTTCGCCGAATGCCGTTTCACCGAATGGCTGTTTAGCCGCTTTTGTTAAGTACAATACTTTTACACATTAAACTAGGAGTAGCATAGCACATTTCATGACCTGAAGCATGTCTCGTCTGAAGCCGTAATGATCAATGAATGCGGAATGCGGCATCACACCGCATTGATTTTCGTCAAGTGAAGAATGTTCCTCGTTTAGCCGAATGCCATTTGGCCGAAAGCCGTTGGACAAAGACTAACAATTGAGTAGAAAGGGCGCAGGCACAATTCTTTTATTATTAAAACACAAATCACATATTAACTGAAAATATTATGTATAAATAATAATATTAATAAGTAATCTTGAGTTGCAATCGCTGACGCATTCGGCTGAACTTCGGGCTAAACGGCCTTCGGCCAATTGGCCATATACCTAGATTATTTTGGTGGAAAGAGATGCGTCACCAATAATAACATACAAAAGAGGGTTTAAAACTAACCTCAATTTGTGTATTTATGATATTTTTGTTGTGACGTCTTAAACAGTCTAATTCTATTCGAGAAGATTTTTTTAAGGTTGTCCATATTACATATTTGCCAAGATATACATATATATATGTATTTTATTCGACACCGATTGATTATAACCTTACAAAAAACGTATACTCGAATTTTACGCCAGTCCAACTTTGGAGAGAAATTATTTTATTTATAATATTCATGTCACGCAATTTTGTATGCATATGTAAATTCTATTTATAGATTATGTTTTGTATGGCATTACCATTACGATAACAGATATCTTGTCTACAATCTTAATCACTTTTGAAAATATGACTCACTTAGAGGAATAACCCGCATTTTTAGTAAATTGAAAGTATATAAAAGTGTAATATAGCCTCGATAAATCATGGGCAGTATTCTATCACATTATAAACCTATTAGCCTCACTTCCAGAACTTATAATAAAAATAAAATAACAAAATTAGTTAGGTTAAACATATTATAGAATTACAATATATTTCGATCGATATATAGCATATACACTCAAGCAAATTATACAATATATAGAAAAAGTACCCGCTTATACGAATGCTAGTAAAGCTCAGCTGGAATTAGTTACAGTTAAATAGTCAATATTATAGTAAAAATTAGAATTTTATAGCTTAAAGTAGAGATTGCTCAATCATGATTTTTTCAAATCCAGGCGGTGGTCCATAGTTAAAGTCCTCCAAAACAATGTCCAGAATAGCACCGTCATCAACTTAAAGCAGATAGAAATTGATTTACATAAAAAAATCGATATCACAATTGAAGTAAACAAACACTTACCGTAAAGCGCAGGATATACCGTTCCTCTGACATTCAACACAGGAATATCAAGTTTCTTTCCGTTCAGGTAGAAATTGAGCTCAACATGATCGTATGCTACACCGAGAGTGTCACCTTCGCTAGGTTTTCCCGATTCAATGATTGCTGTTCCCGGCACTGAACCGTTAATATTTTCTAAAGAACTCGACTCTCCTTCAACGGGCACCGGCAACTTCTGTATCTCCACACCATCATTCCACACAATATTGTCCGAACCCAGGCACCATGACTCCTTATCACTACCGCCTTTGGTTTGATTTAAATCTGCCTTCCGCGTCGCCAGACCCACAGACCAATTGCCGGACTGCTGCAGCTTCACCTCAAAATACGATTTAGACTGTACAAGCGGTGCTGAAGCAAGGGCACCGCCAGCTCCACATATTCGACAGCCACCCTTTACAATTACAACTTCGTGACCTGAAAACCAAAATGTAAACATATTTACAACCATACAGACATATATATGCATATATTTAAAGCCATGAAATCAATTCTCATATGTTTTACCCATAAATGTGTTATCGAGATGAATGTTACTTAAACTAATGTTCTGTGATGTTTTCGGCCTGTTCAAGGATCCTTTTAGGCAGAATTTTAAGCAACAAAACATGATTGTACTTTACTGTACGACGAAAAGAACTTTAATTAATTGCAACATTTACTCTTTTAGCAGCTGTTCTGTTTTCTGTTGGTTTTGCGAATGTCGAATTGACGCTGTCAACTTTTTTTTGTTGGTATTCCTGTGGGTTTGTTTGCATTGGTACGATTTATTTAAACAATCCCACATTTCAAAAAATGTGTGTGTTTTTCTGTCATACTTGTATTTAACAAATATTTTTTTATTTAGAACAAATAGAAAATATTGATTTTACATTTCTGTGAAAACTACACTTGAATGTCCGTAAATAGCCGACAATTTACCGAATTAAATGTTATATTTACGTGTTATTGTTGTTGTGTGGAGATACATTGAGAAAAGATAATCTCATTTACACACTGCAATCATTTTGGATATTTTAAAAATAAAAATCAAATTATTACGTTTGGGTTATGTTTTTTAAAAACTTATGAATTTATTAATTTTTTTAATATGTATTGTATAAGAAAAGTGACATTTGGAAAATAAAAATATATGTACGAATGTGTATTTAAATCACATTTAAATAATAAACGTGTGGTAATGATAATTTGTAAGCATATTGTATAAAATCCCCCAAAAAAGTTATATAAAATCTACAAGATTATTTCATTTTTGAAGCTTCGACTTAGTTCTTTGTGCGGCAGTACAATAGAATTCAAGACAATCTCTTCGGATGGCACGGATACACAACATCCTGAAAAAAATACATATCAATTATTATATTTTGCTTAAAATATAACAATTTGTTTACCTAAAATAGTAATCGATGGATTCAGTTTGCCATCAACGTTAAACAATGGTGGATTTTCCATTTTGGCGAATGGTTTGTTTGGGTCTGGATCTCCAGGAGTGCCCTCTACACGCGCCCACTTTCCAATCGTTGATTTTCGACCAACTATTTGTAATCACAAAATTAATAATGCTTGCTATTTATTAAGGTACGGTGTAATTATATACTTATGCTGTGTAGCACCAATGAATGATCGTTAATAACTGCTTCTTCTAATACTATTGACTCTTTGAGTCGAACACCTGGGCCAATAATTACACCGGGACCAATTGATACATTGGGTCCTAGCTATAGTAAATATTGTCAATTTAATAATTATGAAATAATATATTTTGAAATAGATTTACCGTAGCACTGGGGTGTACAGAGGCGGATGGATGAATGTATACATCAGGATAAATATTGCAAATGAGGCTTTCGTCATTTTTTCGTAGGCCTGGTTTGGCCAGAATATCATTGTGCGTTCGTTTGTACAATTCTAAGTAATGGCGATTTGCATAAATAGCAGCTCCAGCAGTTTTGATTTGAGACCACCAAGTGGTAACCTAATATTTAACTTCAATTAGTGCCAAGATGATATATTAAAAAAAAACAAGGCTCACAGGAAGAGCAAATAGTTTTCCAGTTTCAGCTAGCGTAGTTATCACTTCTCGTTCCCATTGAATATGTCCTCGGTCTCGAGTGTTGTGGCCGTTAGAACTAAATGAAGTAAATATGTATAATATGTACTTCATAAATATGTACTGGATACCTTATCAGATTATTGTCACGTGAATGGAACACTGCGGCTATCCGGGAGAATATATCAATGGAACTGACATAAACACCGCAATTGATAAACGTAGACACATAGGAACTCGGCTTTTCCACATAATGATTAACCACACCGGTGACACTGTCAACAACCAAACATCCATAATGTACAGACTGTTGTTTCGTAGCTTCGGTACTCATGATTGTAATCTAAAATATTTGTTTTATAACAATGTATGTATTCTGACGTATTTATTTAAATAACCTCAGCCTGACCATCCTTTGACTTATGAAAATCATAGAGTTCCTGTAGAGGGAAGTCGGCACAAACATCCCCGTTAAGCACGAAAAATGCAGTCGGATTACCGGCTCTAATTTGATCGCGGAAATGATACATCCCACCAGCTGTACCGAGCATTGTGAACTCTTGCAGGTATCTAGTACAAGCAGAACCTTTAACTAAAAGCATTTAAAACAGGTAAAAACTCAATCAAACCTTATGCAAATATTATAAATATCCTGCATATCTTTAACGAATTGTTCCATCTGAGCGGCCGGATAGTATCCAATTATTAAAATCTCTTTTATATCCTTCAATTGGACACATGCTTCAATGTGATGCTGAATAATTGGTCGGCCAGCAACTGGAAACAGCGGTTTTGGAATGTCCAGAGATAATGGACGAAATCGTGTACCTGATATGATTTAAAATATTAGTATTAAATGTATATAGTAGCCTAATGAACATAAACGATTACCCTTTTGAGGTCCACCAATGAGAATTACAGCCTTTAACATTGTGGAAAAATAATTTTACTGGATAAACCGAAGTGTTCTGTTGGCAAAATTTGTTATCTTTATTAATTATTAGAACTAACTGACATATAAATGACATCGCAATTGTTGCGGCCAAAGATTGCGCAGTAGCGAACAAATTGTAAACAAAACGCTTGCAGCACTAATTTAGTACATATTTTATTGCCATATCAGAAAATATACTAAAATACATATATTTTTACTTTGCCGTACAAATACAAATAAATAAATATTCATGTAATAGGGTTAATTTAGTTAATTTAATTTTAATTTAGGGGTTAATTTAATGTAAAATAACACGATTTATATTACAATGATAAAATCGAATATTAATATGACAACATAATTTATAAAACTAGTACAACATTGAAATAAATATATAGTTCCTATTTCTCACACACAGAGGTCTCCACATACCACAATAGCCGGTTCGCCGCAATAAAAATGAAATACCCAAAATTCACACGAAACGAAGAGTCGAACGCCTCGTCATTTTTATCTCTCCTTTAAACCAACAGTTCTAACATACAAACTAAATCATTTTAAAACTATAAAATATACACAAAACATTAAGCAAAGCTCATCCTGCGGTACTGACCACGAATCTCGTGTCTATGACCAAGTACAAAGGTAATAACAACGTTCCGAAAATAGTGTATGTTGTGACGGCATGTAGGAATATTGGTGTGCTTCCAAAAAAGATGTCGACCGCCAAAGAGTGCGCGTTTGTTGTCGGTTTAAATCCATTGCAACAAATCTACTAGTTCCATTACCCGCGCAGTTTTTTTGTTCAAAATAATCTATTAGCCGCGCTATGTCGTACATTTGTATATGTTTTGAATAATTAAACTTAACATTAGTGCAAAGCCTGTATTGTTTTTGTTTACCTCTGATTAGGTACATTTGTGCATTTTCTCGTGGCCATTTTATTATTGTGTTGCGTTCTGCAATGTGTGCACGAAATAACTTTGCGTATAATTTCTAATTTTTGATACATTGATTATGTTTCTTATACAAATGTTTCATTGTCACGGTATTTGCTTTTGTTTAATTTTGTGCATTTGTTTGGTATACAACTATTCATAATTCAAGACTATATTTACAGGAAAAAGCTTTTAACAAAACTATAAGATGAGTGACATCGTGTATCCTCAGGGCTGTAAGCCCATTACGGAGGAACTTGGAAATGATGAGTTAATACGCAGATTGAAGGTATTACTATTATAATATAAGTAGAGTATGTATATTAAAATTTCGTTTTTAGGCCTTGACCCATAATTTGCAGTCGATGGGTCAAGACGAGGGCATGTACCAAGCTTATATTCCATTGGCACTACACTTGGCTGATGATCACTTTCTCAAGCATGAATCTAAGGATGTTCAACTGTTGATTGCATGTTGTATTGCAGATGTGTTGCGTGTATATGCACCAGAAGCACCCTACAAAGACGTTGAGCAAGTTAAAGTATGTGTTTCTTTCAAAAATAACAAAACTTCAATTAATATTTGATTACATTTTTAGATTATATTCAATTTCCTAATATCACAACTAAACGGACTACGTGATCCCAAGGATCCAGCATTCAAGCGTTATTTCTATCTATTAGAAAATCTGGCATACGTAAAGTCCTTCAATATGTGCTTTGAAATCGAAGATTCGCAAGATATCTTCTGTAATCTATTTTCGTTAATGTTTAAGATCGTCAAGTAAGTGGAGCTAATAAAAAAACAATTTTAGACTTTTTTTTTAAATATGTAATTATTTCTTTTGTAGTGACGAGCACAGTGGAAAAGTTAAATCATTTATGCTGGACGTTCTCTCACCACTGATCACCGAGTCTGACAATGTGTCTTTGAAACTTCTAGACATAATTCTCATTAACATTGTAGAGCCTCACAAGTCATCGCGAAAGAATGCTTACACACTGGCCAAGGATCTGATTAAGAAGACAAATGACACGTTGTCAACATACATTCAGCAGTTCTTCAATCAAGTCTTGATAATTGACAATTGCGACAAGACATATGCAATTACCAGCAAAGTATACGATTTAATCTATGAACTGAATGTAATCTGTCCAAATATTTTGGCACTGGTTATGCCGCAGTTAGAGTGTAAGCTGAAGGCTACGCAGGAGGCAGAACGATTGAGTAGGTTTACATTCTATAGAATATATATTATATGTTTTAACACATTTTTTTTATAACAGAGGCCGTATCACTATTAGCACGAATGTTCTCTGAAAAGGACTCACAGTTGGCCAAACTAAACCCTTTGCTCTGGCGAACGTTTCTATCACGCTTTTGTGATATAGCGGTGTCCATTCGTATAAAATGCGTACAAAGCAGTATGCATTTCCTACTCAATCATCCGCATCTTCGCGAAGAGGTCATCGCCTCACTAAAGTTTCGACAACACGATGCAGATGAGACGGTTCGTTATGAAGTTGTTATGGCCATTGTTGAAACAGCCAAGCGAGACTTTCAAACAGTGTCCGAATCAGAAGATTTGCTAGAGTCTGTCAAAGAACGCACGCTTGACAAGAAATTCAAGATCCGCAAAGAGGCTATGAACGGTATGATCTTACTTTACAACAAATATGGAATTTTATTAATTGTTTGTTTATACAGGACTGGCGATGATTTACAAAAAGTACTTGAGTGACTCAAATGTTCCGCAGGCTACCAAAAAGGCAGTGCACTGGATTAAAAACAAAATCCTACATGGATACTACATGACTGGCATTGAAGATCGCCTGCTGGTAAGTTGGCCTGCATCTATATATCTAAAGAACCACAATTTCCTAACATTTATTTCATCTAGGTTGAACGTCTTCTTATCACATGCCTTGTCCCGTATCAACTAACACCAGAAGATCGCATGAGAAAACTATTCAGACTACTGGGAACCATTGATGATAACGCTACTAAAGCGTTTATTGAATTGCAAAAAAATCAGCTAAAGGTTCGAAAGAGCGTCTCGGACTGGATCAAGTTACACCGTATCAAGGATCCATCTCAGACAATTCTGAATAATATGAACACAAAGTGTACTGCTATTTCCAAGTAAATATAATTTATTTTTTTTAGTTGAGGTCATAAATCTAATAATTTTTTTGTTTTACAAATTCAAAGGCAACTGCCCGATCCGATAAAGGCACAAGAGTTTCTTATTCGGTTCAGTGTTAATATGCGCAAAGATGTTGCCCTCAGAAATGACATGGAGACGATTTTAAAACGTGATGTCTCCTGTAAAGAGTGTGCAGACACAATGGCCGTTGTTTTGAAAAAACTAGGACAACCGATTATGACGAATTTGTATTATAATACAGTGAAAATGCTTCTGGAGCGTATTGCCTCGGTAATGGTGGACAAATCTTCTATTGAGATTCTTGTAGTGTAAGCAAACCTAACAAATCAATTTCTTGTGATATAGATTTTTAACTGTTTATTATTTTATGTTTTAGACTTATTGAGGAGTGTATGCAGGGTAGTCAAAATATCGAAGATGTCGGTTTGCCTGCACAAGAGGCCGGACAGCGTGGACTAAAAATGTTGTCCGTCCTATCGTACGTATTTTCGGCACACTTTCAACATGCCAGTATTTTGCGTCACATGATCGCATTGCTGAGCTTTGAGGAAGAATATGTTGCTCCGTACATTTTGAAGGCATTCACATACTTGGGACGCTTTAAACCGCTCAGTGATTCACACCAGGACATTCTGGACGAGCTGGCACCTATCTGCAAAGAATTCGCACTGAGCGGTACACCAAAGCAGGCAAAACATGCGATTCGCTGTATGTTTGTCAATACAGAATCCGATCCTGATAGTGCAGTGAAATTCTTTGCCGAAATTGTTAATTCTTTTCGGACAACACTCGATCCAAAGCACAAACAATACCGTACTGCTATCGTTGCACTTGGTCACATTGCCTACAATCTACCCGATAAGTATCAGGTTCAGATTAAAACTATTATTTCCAGGAAAATCGTCAAGGATTTGCTGGTTCATGATTCTGGATCGAAAAGTTCGAAGCATGCAACGGACAGGGTAGAATGGTGCGAGGAATCAGAATTGGGCGAAGAGACTCGTTGTAAAGTTGAGGGTCTGAAGGCTATGGCACGATGGTTACTTGGACTGAAACAGGATGTTCTGTCGGCGCAGAAAACATTCCGAATGTTGAATGCGTTCATCAAACAACAAGGAGATCTCTTGGAACAGGGCACCTTATTGCCGTGCGAAATGGCCTGGTTGCGTTTAAGTGCCGGCACGGCCATGCTGAAAGTTTGTGAACAAAAGGGTGTCGGTGATCAATTTACCGTTGAACAGTTTTACAATTTGTCACAATTGATGGTAAGCCGAATTTTAAATACTTTCTTACAGCTAAACTTTAACAAAACTTGTATTTAGTTTGATCCTGTTCGACAAGTTCGAGAAATATTCGCTAAAAAATTGCACAAGGGCCTGAACAAGGGCATACCACACAAATGTTTACCACTAGACTTCATGGGACTGTATGCACTGAGTGGCAAAGAAAACGATCGAGAGTAATATACAATTTGATATACTTTTGACAAAATTATAATGTTTCCTTCTTTATTTTAGACTTCAAAAAACAATTCGTTCGTATATTGAAACGGACGTGAACCGACGTAGAGAGTATGTTCGATCAATTGCACCCGTTGAAAAGGCCATGAGCCAACTACCACATATCCTGCCTGATTATATGCTTGTGTTCGCTGTGGCAGTACTAACGCATGATCCGAATTTCGTGAATCCCGAGGATCCGGTGCAGTTGAAACAAATCGAAAAATGTCTATGGTTTATTCTGGAACCGCTGCTCAGCAACAAAGAGTTCTTCTGTTTTGGATTTTACAAAATTCTGGTTGATCGAATGAAGGTTCACAAGGATGCTTTCAAGTCGGAAGATGATTCGGTGAATGTGGTAAGACAGATATTGTGTACCTTAGAAACCAATTTATTTCTAATATTAAAAACAATATTTTTTAGAAAATGTGGACAATTTGTGACATGGCAATGCACATAATCTACACGAAATCTACAAACTACGACACCAGAGACTTTCCATTGGACACACGGATACCCTCAATGTACTATCAAGAACAACCGGAAGGTTTTCAGAATTCTACCATTTATATTCCGACAGACTTGTACACAGCGTCTACGAATAGTAAAAAAATGGGCATCGTTTTGCCGGTAAGCATTTTTTATCTTTGATTTAACCTAAATCTATTTTGTATTTTAATATTATCATTAACAGACGGCTCGTAAAACCACACAAGTCGATGTGGATTATGATGTACAGGCTACATCTGGAGCCGATGACGATGATGTTGACGAAATGGAGACAATCGTTGAACCACTTGCAAAGAGACTTCGTAGTGAGGATCGACATTTGTAATTTACAACCGGTTATAAATACAAATCAAAGATAAAACTATTATAGGAGACAAATGATTTAATTTAAACAAAATAGAAATAAATACAAAATCCTACAACGTTATTTTTTTGTTATTAGTGACTTCAATTAAGAAATGATAATTGTTATCCGTTTATTATTATTCAAAATTATATCGTGTATCCAGATTTTAATATAGAAAAAAAAACAAAATAATTTTCATTTTATTTGACATATATAATCTAAATTAGTATCCGGCTCTGGTGTCGAGATACTTGGGTAGTGTGGGTGTTTCGAATTCGCCCAATTCAGCGTCGTAGTATTGTGCTGCTCTGTATGGTCGGAGTTCCCATGGAACCTATGTGTTACAAAGAAATACATTGAAAAGACGTTCTAAAAGTAAATGATATAAACATTAATATTTACCTGGTCTTCCATATAAGTTAAATTAACTCCAAGATCTTCAAGTGTGGGAACACCCTCTTCAACTACATCTGTAACATACTCTCGTTCAACGCGTTCTTTGTGTAAATCTCCAACCGGGAATGACGGGCAAAGAGTCTGCGTAAGTGCAACCTTCAGCATGAATGTTGGATCGTAGCGGAGATCGTAACGCCAGTAACCCCACACTTTCTCGTCCTTGCGCATCTCACGATGGAACCAGTCCACCAATTCAGATAGCTGGTAACGTCTGGGACCTACAGCCTGGTATACTTTTCCTGCAGATTCGGGATCACGAGCAGCGTTGACAATAGCTTGAGCTACATCGCTTACTGAAACAGGCTGCTTAACGGTACGCTCTCCCTTGTACCACAGAGGCATGCTGCGGAACTGACGACGCCAAATGTGAGCGTAGTAACGTAGGAAACGATCCTCTTGGCCGTACATGTCTGAAGGACGGATAATAGTTGCGTCGGGAAATTCTTCACGAACAGCTAACTCTCCACGGTATTTACTAGCCAAGAACTGACTGCCACCCTTAATGAGAATTGGATCTGGATTCGGGGTAGCATTCAAAGCAGACAAATGGATAAGCTTCTCAACACCGGCTTCACGGCATGCTCTAAAAATAAACAAAAGATTAAATTTAATTTGATTACAACTTATTTTATTTTTACCTAGCAATTTTACGAGCTCCTTCAACATGTACATCGTTGAATTTGAAGTTCTTCGTTTCCCAGTCACGACCGACTAAGTTCACCACCACATTCGAGTACTTGATGGCTGTTTTAATGGACTGCACATCATTTAAACTGTAGAAATGAAATAGCACCTGTCCCAGATCGCCAACAACCTTCAGACGAATTGCTTCGGCATGATCAGCACGGTAGGGAAAGATCAGTTGCGAACCAATCTTACCAAATTTATTGGCCACATATCTACCCAAGAATCCGGTGCAACCGAACACAGTCACAACCATTCCATTGAAACTGGACCGACCGCCGGTACCGCGCTTAAGCGATGCCAAATTGGTGGTGGGCAATGTTCGTGGGGCATCGGTAGAGTAGTTCGATTTCAAACAAATAACACCCAACGCACCAGTTTGTTGCCCTGCAAAAAAGTATTCGGTCTTTGATTAACACATAACCACAATAAAAATTACATAACATTTTTTGTGGAAAACCCAATGGACTCAAAGTATTTGGTATCGATTGTGTTAAGAACAACCATTACTTACTGGCAATCTGGGCACTATTCAACAATAAAAGGGCCATTTTGAAGCCAAACTATTGGTGAAAATTTAATTTCTTTCGTTTTGCTCAAGTTAAAATGACAGCTCCAGAAACTGTGCTGTCAAAATATGTGCGCTGACAGTATGATATGTACTAAAAATATCTGTTGATCTATTACATATTCGTTTTTTTGTTTGTGTATTTAAAACACACTGTGAGCGTAAAATATAAAAAAACACAGTATAAAACTTAAAATACATGCACGACTGTTTAACTAAATATAAATGATAGCGATTATATAAATTCGCTACATTTAAAATTTAAGTTATAATTAAAACACGTTTCAACATATCACATACAGATGGCGACACAATTCATGAAACCATAAAAGCGACCTTTCAAACAAACAAAAGACAACGCAAAACGCAGTACATTTAAAATTGGAGAAAAAACTTTAACTGTATAACAGAGTATCAGTCCCGGTGACTGATAATTTCATTCAAATATACATTTAAGGATGTCGACATCAATTCCAGATGCTCGCCTAAAAAATGTGCTGAAGAATCTCATCAAAAACTCCAATCAATTGTTTACTGCGGAATCGGTATTTACGGAATTTACAAAACCAAAAGATGACCGATCTGTAACAAAACTAATGCAAATATTGCGTAAAATAAGTGTCAATGATCACACAGCAACGGTACTGTACGAAAAACTGTACAGAAACAAACATGAAGTGAAGGATCCATTACAAAGTCTTTTGTTGTTCTTGACGCGGTACAGTGAATCAGCGTCGCCACCAAAAGTTCTATCATCGCCACCATCGATAAGCTCGACACCGATTGCAAATCATAATAAAACACCTAATGTCGACATAACGGATATAAAAAATCGCATAGTCCAAGCAGCACATGGTGGACTTAGCAAAACTGCTCAAAGTTCGTCAATTGTGGCCACATCGACGTCTCTACCTGTTGCCGATATCGCTGCAATGAATGCAAGTCGTGCAAACAGTGTGTGGCTGTTCAATACGGTAGAGAAGATATCTTTTCAACATTCAAATATTGAAGCTATTCCAATGATTAATCAGGAAAAGTTGGTAATCACAGATTTGCTTTACTGCCTGGTGGGTATGCGTGGAACTTTTATTGTTCCAGAACCCCAGTCCGATGACTTCCTGCAACCGATAAGGTTTATTATATCCGAACAGATACACATATCACTTAGAGACCAGATACAGGAAATTCTACCATTGGCTAGTAATTTTGCGCTTGCGCAACGTTTTTTGTTGCATCTCAGCTTTGCTAATCATTGTGGTCAAGTTTTACAAGCTCTCTGTGCAGGGATGCGAACGTTACTACAGGAGTATTGTACATCTGTAACACATTTAGAGACAGAACACCTTAAGGGAATGCTTTCATTGCACAAGCTACAGTTCTACATGCGCTCCACCAGAGATATGATGTTGGTTCTGGCTGAAGTTGTTTCTGAGATATATCAACTGGAGCGGAGTGCTGGCAGTGGAGTATTGAGTATCTTGCATGCAAAGTTGTTTGCATTGTCTGGCGATGAGAATGCTCACAAATTTGTAGCCCATCTCATGGAAATAGCCTCTGTGCCGTACATTGATATTTTAAAACTTTGGATTTGCAATGGAGTTATTGTTGATCCTCAGCAGGAGTTCTTGGTAGAAGATAACGAACTTTTCAGTCGATCAGAGGTTGAGTGTGATCGATACTCAGCCAGCTACTGGGAGAAACGGTACACGATGCGTCGGGACGCAATACCACACTTCCTGGAACCTGTGGCTGAAATTATACTGCGTAGTGGAAAGTATTTGAATGTAATCCGACAATGTGGTCGGAATGTATTGCCACCGGACGTACCGGATCTCAAGTTCAATGCAAGCAATCAGCAACATTTGGTATGTATAAAGCGGGTCTATCATTATGCGTCTAGACAGCTGCTGGAGCTTCTTGTTAAGGAAATGGATCTTATGGGTCACTTTGCATCGGTTAAACGTTATTTCCTTTTGGAGCAAGGAGATTTTATTGGACAGTTCATGGACGCAAGTGAAGATGAACTTACAAAACCGTTGATTGAAGTCCAGCCTATTAAACTGGAGAATCTATTGGGCCTTACGCTGCGCACATCGTCGGCCAATCAGGATCCATACAAAGATGCTCTGCATTGTGTATTGGAGGAAATTCCAGTCGTACAAGCGGTGCATAATATTCAAATGGTCGGCAAGAAAAATACCAGTATTACGAACAACAATAGCGATCTTAACATTGACCTGATCGGTATTAATGGCTTCGCATTTCGGTATGAAGTTGAGTGGCCATTGTCTCTGGTGTTCAATACTGATGCGCACAGACTTTACCAGGTTCTGTTCAGGCAGTTGTTCTTCTACAAGCACGTAGAACGTCAGCTTTGCAAGGTACATTTACAAATATATTGTAAAAAATACTATTCTAAAAGCTTCAATATTTATTATCCTTTAGGTTTGGATGGAAGACAAAAATCGATTTAAGATATCCGCAGAAACTGGACAACAGCACAGATTTTCGTTTCTTTTGCGTCAGCAAATGTTACACGTCGTTCAGAACATAGAAATATATATGATGAACGAAGTTATTGAGCCCACATGGACTGAATTTATTGATAAAATGAGTCGTGTTGAAAATGTTGACGATGTCCTGATCATACACAGCAGCTTCCTGGATGTATGCATGCAAAACTGTTTAATAAAGAGTCCCGATCTTTTGCGTACCATTACGAATCTGTGTCAGGTGTGCTTGAGCTTCTGTCAGTTTGTGCAGTCATCTGAACAGACAGGACAACAATTCTATCAGAAGATAGTCCAGTTTGAGACAGATTTCTCAACATTACTCATGGAAATGCTGACTGATATTAATACGTTGTCCCAAAATCCGTCCGGTAATTTCATTAATCTAATACATAGAATTAACTTTAATGCTTTTTATAACAGTAAAATTGAATTACATGGTCGTGATACCGATTGTTAACCGAATTATTATTTACAATATATAATATGCAAAGCATTTAAAATTAAAATAAACAATTTATTTGTATTTTTTATTGTTTTTTTTCTTCTAACCCTCTGCATTGTACAGTTAGTTTTACTACTACAAGAATGCCATGTTTAAAATTTTGCATTTTAAACATTAAATATGGATGTGTATTAAATTGAAAATTTGTATTGCAACATTTCAGTGGTAAACACACAAGTCAGAGCAGCATAACACCTTATGAATTTACAAAATACAAGAAACTGGAGCTACTCTGGGTGAGGTGTTAAATGTTTGCGGTCTCAGATAATAACAATGTAAGGTATTTTTTGTGAATTACAAAACTTCTTCTCTAACCATACAAAAACTCGATTTATTCGAGTTCATCGTTGATGTCGCTTAGTACGGCCGCTGGATTGGCCTCGGCTACTTTGTTGCCATATTGTCTCATTTTATGGATTAACAAATTGAACACCTGGGCTGGCAGTGTTTGTTGAAGAACCTATGCAAATAATTGGTTTAGATAAAACAAAATGTTTGTATAATTTGTTTAGTTAATGTTTTACCTGAAGCAACTGAGTGGGCTGTCCGCAAACTATGACGGCATTGGCCAAATGCTCGACTCCACTCTCAACATCACCAGTGGAAATAAGAGCTTCACCCATCTGCACTTCCTGGAGGAAGAATCTATACACAAATCATATTATAATATGCTAAATATTACGTAATTAAAGTGTAGGCTTTGTAAATGTCTGTTAAGATAAGCAATTAAGTGCCTGACAATAACATAACCTCATAAATTGATACGAAACAAGTACATTTGTCAACACCGTATGCAAACGAGTACATTTGTGTAATTAATAGTAAATTTTATGTGTTCTATATACCTTTGGACAGCTTCATGGTCGTTGAGGTTTGGCATTTCGGTGCGTGACCCTGAGCCACCGATTTTACGCTGACGCCGCCTCCCTTATAAAAACGAGAAAATCAATTTTTAGCCAAACAAAAGAGAACATTTTTTCCACACGATTAGAAATCAATTTACATCCAGTATAAAGGATAACCGAGTTATAACAACTATATCCACATATTAAACGCACGGTGTTAAAAATAAAATATCAATAATGTGGTAAAACTCACTCTCACGGATTTTCTTTTTGTATTCAGGATCGCTGCGGCGTTTTTTGTCAAAGTATATGCAGTAGCCAACGAAAAGTGTGCCAGCCACACCGGCCGCAATGCTGAGGGCTGTCTTGTTCATTTCCATTTTTGTACACTGATTTTAATTTAATTCCGTCTTTAAATTCGAGGAAAATGTGAAAATAAATTTTCACACTTCGCGTGCAGAATGGCAGACGATGAAGACGGTATATTGAAACGTCAAAAAATCTAAATGCGCACACGCGCACGCACGTCATGTATTACGCAAAAAAAAAGTTTATGTATTTTTGGTGGTGACATCTCTGTGTGAGTTTTATACTTACTGTAATGATTATATGTCAGAAACCGCGCAAAGTTGTTGATGTTGCCTTATTTTTTTTGTTATAATTGTGCACTGATTCTTTTAGTTATCATTTAATGTTTATAAATTATTTATTTTAAAAATGCTATCTACCATTTCAGTGTCGAAGGTTTGGTTAAAAGCGGTTTTTAAAGTTTTTTTGCTTACATATGATTTTTATGTTCTTCTAGGGATGTTTCGTTTTCAAGAACGGAGCAACCAAATCATCACAAAAGAAGACCAAAGCTTTACAGAATGCTCGGACGACCTCATCCCTTTTGCCTGACGAAGTTTGTTCGCAGAACTGGTATAAAGCCTTCACAAGACTATGGAATTTCATAGAACTTGAGATTAAAAACAAACAAACATCAAGCTACCGCAAAGTGCTGACCGATTTGATTGACTTTATTGAGAACAGCAATGATCGTTCGGATAGCTCAAATTTGCCTACAGCAGCATTTTTAACGGGTAAGTGAAAAATCGCCTAAACCGGAATATATAAATACTATACATTTAATATGTAGGTATCAATCAACCTGACCATCAACATCTCTTCAAAACCTTAACCGACAGATTGCGAAAGCATGCATCTGCTCGTGTTGTGGTATTGCAATCGCGGGACTGTCCGAACATGAAGTCTGCCATCGAAGCAATGGTTTGCGGGCTTATCGAAAACACTTGTGATAACGTCAGTCTATTTACATTTTTAAAAAAGTACTTTTGAATTTTTTTTTTTTGCATTTTAGGAAGAAGAGTCAGATGTAAAAGTTCTGAAGCGCTCACAGTATACCATACAAGTCCTAAAAGCTTGGTTTCTAGAAAACTGTAATCCCCAAACAATATTAACTGTGGTTATACCTGATTTTGAAGTGTTCAATGTTGATATTTTACAGCAATTTATACTGCTTCTTAGGTAAATAATTCTTCAAGGTTGATTGTGTTAAATCTATCTTTGTTTAATTATTTTTAGTTCAAATTATCCAGCACTTCCGTTCGTTGTAGTGCTAGGCATAGCAACTGATGTGACCACATTACATCGGACGCTGCCATATTCGGTGACTAGTAAGCTAAAGTTGCGTGTCTCTCAATCACAGCCGTCTAATGTTGGTTTAAGCAAGGTATATTTACTAAAAACGTATAAAAAATATAAAATATATTTTGGAAATATGTTTTTTTTTAGATATTGGACGATATTCTCCTGTCACCGCGATGTCCATTTGTACTGTCCGGTAAGGTTTTTCGACTTCTAGCAGACATATTCATTTTCTACGATTTATCAATAAACGGATTCCTACAAGGCTTTAAGGTAACACCTAGTCTAAAATCTATTTATAAATAGTAACTCTATTTTTTTAGTACTGTATTATGGAACATTACCACCAAGGAAACGCCTACGCTATATGCGCAAACTACGAAGATTCTATATCAGCAATTTCACGGCTTAATCACGAGGACATTGAGAGCATTCGACGTATGCCATCGTTTCGTCCGTACATTGAATCGCTGACGAATTGCAAAGAAGTTATTGCAATGTTGACGGATGATGAGTTCATGCAACAGAGGCTTGAAGAAAAACTGATTCCAGATGTTCACAGATACCTACAATATTTTCATTGTTTTATAAGAGCCTTAATGACGCTGGTACAGGATTTGCCAAAGAATTTACTCGGAAATAAGGTGGGTTTTTATGAAATTATATTTTCTATAATAATTATTATTGAAAAATATTTCAGCTTCGTGATTTCTATGTAACTTGTGCAAATACATCTGTTGTTGCAACTGCAGAGTTCAAGGAGTGCTGGCAGCTGTTGTCATTCATGTCAAAAGATGAACTCGTTGGCCAACTGTTGAAGGTCGAGACAACATTAGCAACTTTTGTGGAAACGTTCTGTCAAGATAATGAAATAGGCACAGAGTGCTCCCGAACTATACAATCAGTAATTTTGTACAATTGTTTTTTTGTATATAAATTAATTTTGTGTTTGCCTCTAGATTTTAAATCGCTTGGTAGAATTACGAAATTGTGTACAGATTGCCGGTCTGCATCCGACTGTTTCCGACACAAATGCAGACGAAAGTATGGAAGAGATTTCTATAACCAAAGTGGATAGTCGCCAGGAACTGAAAGAAGTAGAAATTTAACAGTTTCCACGGTTTGAATGATTAACCTTCTGATTTTTTAGAAACTCCTTAAAATCTCCCAAAAGCCAAAAAGTATATCTGAATTTACAAGATCAGTGAATAATGTATTGGAATATTTACGAGACGAGGTCTTTGCCAAGTATCTAAAGTCCTTCGACAAGAGTATACCTTTGCTGGAACTATTTATGTTTTCTGACGTGCCTCTCGTCAAGCCACACATAATGGGCGCACCGCGGGCATCACTCCACACTGCTCTTAACAACCCACAGCATTACTTACATGTACGTTTATTTGTAGCTTCAATTGATGCCGAATTCATATCTTTTTTTATGTTTTACAGTGTGACTGCTGCACATTGGAAGACACATTGCAGATAGTAGGCTCACTACCAGATTTATCTGTGGCCTATAAGCTTCACTTGGAAAGTGGACGGATGATTAATCTGTTTGATTGGTTACAGGTACTGTGTTATAAGCCATATAAATACTAACTAAAAATATTTAAACAATTCTTTCATATCTAGGCTTTTAAATCTATTGTCGCTGATGTGGATGATGATGAGTCGGATCAAATCGATCCGCATATACAGTAAGCTTAGCTCAATCTGATTTCTTTTTGATGATTTTTGAATTTATATTTTCTTGCAGAGCCCGTTTTACTCGTGCTGTGGCTGAGTTACAGTTTTTAGGTTTTATCAAGACATCTAAGAAGAAAACCGATCACGTAACAAGATTAACTTGGTAGAAATATACTTGCTAAGGCTTAAATAAAACCAAAGTCTATTTTAAATTAAACAATTTATTTAAATAAGGCTTCAGGATTTTACATTAGTTTCAGAGTTTCCATAGCGGCGGTAATGCGTTCAATTTCATCCTTTGACTGTGACAATTTTTCCAGATTTGTCTGTTGAACCTCAGCTGGTACTTTGGTGGCGTAGTCTGTAGCAGCAATCGATTGCGTAAGCTTTACAACGGTCTGTTGTAGTGCCTGTTTCTTTTTATCCAATTTGGCCAACTCCTTGTCAGACTCAATCAGACCCTTCAGGAATAAGTGAACGACACACTGGCCAGATATGGTAAGAATAGCACAGCCAACCGGTGGGGTGCTGTCGAAGGTTACATTAGCACAGAATGCTGTGGTAGCTAGATCAGCGGAGAACTTTTTCAGAATTGCATTAGGTGTGCTGTCGGAACACACAACAAACACGTCTGTCTTGGTTTTGTTTGGAATATTGTAGTCACTGCGAGCAGATCGAATGATCTTGGCTGCCTTTTGTACAAACTCGACTTCCTTTTCAATTTCGTCATTTTTCCATGGAGATGATTCGATTTCTATAATATTAAATATGATTTATAAGAAAGTACAGACATTTTATAGAAAATCTTACCGGGATATTCGGAAACGCAGATACTAGGTACAGCGTCCGCACGAGGTAAACGCTGGAACAGTTCTTCACTGATAAAAGGCATAAATGGAGAAATCAACTTGAGACCATCAAAGAGACACGTAAACAGTGTTTGACGTGCACTTGTCTTGGCTGCCTCTGAACCGGTCAAAAACACTGGCTTCAAACACTCTAAGTACACATCGCACAAGTCATACAGCCAGAAGTTGTAGCACGCAGTGGTAGCCACTGAAAAATCGTACACTGCGAGACCTTTGTTACATGCTTCAATGGCTACGGCCAACTTGGATAGAATCCATTGATCCATGTTGCTTTCGGTACCGGTAAGTTTTTGCGTTACAGAGTACTTGGTGTCACCAGCAAAGTATAAGAGTGCGAATTTCGTTGCGTTCCACAATTTATTGCAGAAGAAGCGGTATCCTTGTACACGCAGAATGTCCAGATTGATGTCTCTTCCTTGGGTATTGTACGAACACAAAGCAAAACGCATTGCATCCGATCCTGTTAATTATAATTTACTATTAAAATATTGTTTCGAAATTATTCAGTTATACAAATATACCACACTCTGGAATTCCATTAGGATAGTCCTGCTTTTGTCCGAGTACAGCTTTTTCAACCTCTCTCGGATCCAAATTAGAATCGTACAGCTGTTTATGCAACTCTTCCAAAGTGATACCACAAATCACATCCATAGGATCAATAACATTTCCAAGAGATTTGGACATCTTTCGACCATGTGCATCACGTACCATCGGGTGTAAAAGTACCTCTTTGAATGGCAGTTTTCCTAGAAGTTTTTGACTAAAGAATACCATTCGTGCAACCCAGAAGAAAAGAATGTCGTGTCCAGTTTCCAGCAGTGAGGTCGGGAAAAATGAACGGAAATCAACTGTATTATCTGGCCAGCCAAAGACTGAAAACGGAAACAAACCGGAACTGAACCAGGTGTCCAGCACATCAGAGTCTTGATCAAGGATAACATGTTCTGGAGCAACGCCGTAACGCTTGGCTGCTTCAGCACGTGCCTTTGGCTCAGAGGCTGCAACAACCCAGTGTTCTTCCTCACTTTGGGCTAAGAATGACGGAGGGCTAGCCACCGAAAACGAAACCTTGTACGCTGGAATACGATGACCCCACCACAATTGACGTGACACACACCAGTCGCGAATTCCATTCATCCAGTGATACCATGTTTTTGTGTGCATTTCTGGTGTGATCTTAAGCTGTCCCAATTTAACAGCTTCAACGGCATCTGCAGCCATTTGGTCACAACGAACATACCATTGTGGTTTAATCATTGGCTCTACCACATCCTTGGATCGACTACAAAACGGTACAACCATAGGATTAGCGACAGTTTCACGGTATAGATTTTTATCCTTGAGCGCTTGCAGAATAGCCTTTCTACAATCGAATCTCTTCATGCCAGTAAATTGACCATAGTCACCAACAATGAAACCATCGTCGTTTAAAATTGTGATAAATGGTAGATTTGTACGTTGGGCTACCTCGTAATCATTAGGATCATGAGCTGGAGTAATCTTAACAGCACCAGTTCCGAATTCCATATCAACAAATTCGTCGCAAACTATTGGAATCGTTCGTTTGCAGAACGGGTGCTCAACATGCTTGCCATGCAAATGGATGTATCTAGGATCTAAGGGATGTACTGCAATACCCGTATCACCGAGCATCGTTTCAATTCGGGTGGTAGCCACTACAATCTCTTCGTCAATGCCAATAACCTTGTAGGCAAACTTGACTAGTACACCGAACTCCACTTTTTCTGTATAGCCGGGAATTGCAAATAACGTACGGCCGGGAATGTCAATTTTGTCGACCTCAATGTCTGAGATGGCTGATCGCAAGGCACACGACCAATTCACCAATCTTGAACTCCGGTACACGTCACCCTGTTCGTGCAACTTTACGAAAGCCTCTGAGACGGCATTGCACAACATCGGATCCATTGTGAATCGAGTTCGACTCCAATCGTATGAGGAACCAATGCGACGTAGCTGATGGTAGATGCGGTCTCCTTTAAGATTTCGCCAGTCCCAGATTTTTTCGACAAACTTCTCACGTCCGACATCGTGACGAGTGAGCTTCTCTTCACGCCACAACTTCTTCTCAACCACCACCTGCGTTGCAATACCAGCATGATCAGTACCAGGAACATACAATGTCGTTAGTCCGCGCATACGATTCCATCGAACGATAGCATCCTGAATGGCATTAGTAAGAGCGTGTCCAAGATGCAGAGAACCAGTTACATTGGGCGGTGGAATGATCATAATAAACTTTCCCTTGGGGTTTTCTTCCTCAACTGACTTACGCTAAAATGATATAGATTAAATATAAATTCTATAAATTGTACGAAAATATTCTGTTACTAACCCCATATTCTGGTTTGAAAAATCCCTGCTCTTCCCACCAACTATACCAGCCAGCTTCCACATACTGCGGGCTGTATGCATCCGGTAGTGGACCACTCAAATCTTTTTTCTCTCCAGCCTTTGTGTTCGAAACGTACACGATTGCCTCTTTCACTTCCTTCAATGGTTTCTTCTGTAAATTCAATACACACAAATAACCTCAAAATACTTATATCTTAATCTTAATTTAAGTGAAAAAAAAACGTACTTGCACTTTCTCTTTTGTAGACGGTACAATAGTGGACTTCTTGTCTAGCTTCTGTGCCAGTTTTTCGAGCTTTGCTGCTTTTTTGGCATCTTTCTCTAGTTGCTTTGCAGACTTTGGAGGATCGCTAGATGAATTCTGTACGTCGGACATGGTTGGTGGTTATTATAAATTTTTCGTGTATTTGAAAACTATCAACTGGCTTTAATGATTTACAAAGTTAGAACACATAGAAAAGATCGCAACACTGCCACGCACGAATCACGATGTGGTATTCCCAAAGTGCAATATGCAATCTCTTGCTTGGAGATTGTAATTGCTTTGACGCTGTCATAAAATGAATGTACCTAACCTCAAATTTAAACAGAATATTTTGACATCAGAAGCTGACCAATCTGTCATAGAAAAAAATCTTATTTGATTTTTATTTTCAAATTCCCATACGATTTTTACAATTACAACAACAAAGTACTGACCGATAAATATGTTTATTAGGCCGGTGAGCCATATCGTTCGTTATACTTATTTTGAATTCTACCTGCGATTTGCACCACTCTTGGATTGTTGTTAAACTTAGTCTATAATACCGTTATATGGGATGCGGCAAGTGTAATCGTTTATTAAATGCAATATAACTTATTAATATTATTCTTAGTTTTAGTTTTAATTTTACTTCGTTTGTTATTTTAGGATTCCCGTTGTGGCAGCAGCGCGACGGATCGTGGGTCTATTGATCTTACTTTTTTGTAGGTAAAGATTACTAAACCGTTACCTGGTTGTGTTAGCGCTAGCTGTTATCTCAGATCAAATTTGCATCCTTATTCAGAAGACCTTAAAATTGGCCATTTCATACTGCATGAATCCTAAAAACTTAAGTGGTAAGCTTGACGAGATTCGTAAAATCTTGTCTGGTCGTCAGTTAGTGGTAACCTTGACGAGATTCGTAAAATCGGTATTACAAAGACCTGGCTGTAGCCCTATATTTCAAATAAATCCGTATCCATGCTTAACTATAAAATAAACTATAATATCTATAAATCGTAATGATAAAAAGAGGTGGTGGAGTACTGCTGTACATCTCTAAAAGTATCAAAGCTAGACTTTTATCAAAGTCTTCTTGTGGTATTGAATACTTGTTTGTTGAAATTATTCTATCAAACAACAAGTGTTGCTAGTTGTGTACCGACACCGAATACTGCTGATAAATTGGCCGATTTAGAGTGATTTTTGAGTACTTTCAGTAGTCAGCACGAGAATATAGTAGTTATGGGTGACACAAATTGCATTGTTATTTTCAGAAGAAAACTTGAGCTGTGCTTTAATGCATCCTATCATATCTCGCACAAGGTTAATGAGGTCTTCTTTTTACGTACTACAAGTTAAGATAAGCTGTTGAAGTCTATAAAACATTAGCTAGTGATAAGACTGACAGCAGAGGAAGTAAAACCAAATAGACAGTATATGTTTGTACAGAGAAGATCGTGGGAAACTATGTCGAAGACTTTCGAAAAGTCAAGCAGAACCATAATTGTAATCATTTAAAAATATCATCAGTTACTTTGAGGAGGGCCGTGGAGGTACTGTGATTACTTATAAACCCGATTGGAATTCATTTAGAAGATTTAAAGAATGAATGTAGGTAGCAATTTGATTCTTCATCACAATTTCTTGAGCCGATAGATAGTGTTGGCAGAATGCTTATAGGTCTGAAGTCACTAAGTCCAAATGAACGGGTATTCTTATGGATTAGTATCACTCTGGCCCGTAGGATTGAGGACATGTTGACGAGAAAAGGGAAAAGTTAAAGATATCATGTATGAAAGGAGCAATTATTGGAAACAGCATTTTTAGGAAGGGTAGTGGAATTTCATCCAGTCCAACAGAGTTTGACTTAATAGACGAAATAACCAGGAATAAATCGGTTATTGTGATGGAGTGGAAACAAACTGTAGGATTATTTATTTATATTTTCGGATGAGTTGATACCAAGTGATTTCAGATTCCGCCATAAAACACGTGACGTTAGTTCCGATCTCAGACGAGGTTCATAGTAACGGATTTTAGCATCACGAATTACTTTAACTGCACGATTTCGTAAACGTTTAAATGATGTATAGTTGCTTCAATCTCGGAGCATGCTTATCAAGATGGTACAGAATTTTACGTTTAAAGATGACTTTGTTGTTAACTAGTCACTCCATGGCAATATAGCAGCTTCATTGTGTAGATTGCTGATGTTAACTTTCTACGGTGTCTGATCGTCTCCATGCCAATTGGCATGTACCGACAGATTAAGATGTCATGTCTAGACAAACTAGTACTGAGCTAGGTATAGGTTGCTACATTTCTGGAATTTTTTGCAAAAGATAAATCAATAACCTGATGGATAAAAATGGGTAGGAATAGACGAACATAAATTAAGGGAAAACTGAGAAAAGGTTTGAGGAAATCGAACTGTTTGGGGTTTTGTTTGAGGTGGAAGAGAATTCTCGTTAAAATCGCCCATGATTAACACGTCGTCATAATTTGGAACGTGATTATTTAGTAATTCCTCTAAAATGGCTAGCTCATCAGTAGCTGGTGGTTTATATTATACGAGACCAAAGAGTATGACTGGGAACTGGGAAAAATTATCAGTGCGGCCTTTAATTGATCTGCTTATTTGACGTTTCCGGATAGCCACGTCAAGCTGGTGCCACAAAGTTTCGATTGGATTGATGTCAGGAGATTGCAAACCATAACGGAACCGCCACCATGTTTCACGGTCGGTCGCAAATGTTTTGGATTTAGCTCCGTGTTTGGTTTCCGCCACACATT
>JANSTU010005331.1:0-17374 GCA_027564075.1 Bolitophila hybrida
ATATATTTTTTGAAAGATTTCTTCCTCAAGACCCTAGAAACGAAGTATCATCAAAATGCATCCAGCCATATGCCAAAAAGCCTGATGGGAATATTCAGGGAGGAAGTCATATATTTTTTGAAAGAGTTCTTTCTCGAGAAACTAGAATCGAAGTTTCATCAAAATCCATCTAGCCACATGCCAAATAGCCTGATGGGAATATTCAGATAGGAAGTCATATATTTTTGGAAATAATTTCTCCTCAAGGCCCTTAAAACGTAATTTCATCAAAATCCAACTAGACATATGCCCAATAGCCTGATGGGAATATTTAGAGATAAATTCATATAATTTTAGTAAAAGTTCCTCCTCAAAAACATTCAAACAAAATGACCATTCGGCTAAACGACCATTCGGCTAAACGGCTCATTCGGCTAAATGGCCATTCGGCTAAATGGCTTATTCGGCTAAAAGACATTCGGCTAAACGACCATTCGGCTAAATGGACCATTCGGCGAAATGGCCATTCGGCTTAACGACCATTCGGCTAAATGACCATTCGGCTAAACGGCCCATTCGGCTAAGCGGCCCATTCGGCTAAACGACCATTCGGCTAAACGGCTAATTCGGGCAAACGGCATTCGGCCAAACGGCATTCGGCCAAACGACTCATTCGGCCAAATGGCCATGTACCGTTCTATTGTTATTAATCTTGATGTGCAGTTTCTAATGCCAACAACCGTTATATTTGGTCCCAATCGACAGATCCGCGGACAATGCGTATGTTCATGCTAATATTTACCTTATATCTAATCTAGCCTATAAATCTTATATCTAATTTAATTTCGCTTTCTTGCGTTGACAACAGTACTTATGCTACAAACATAAAAAAAAACATAAACCTATTGAGCCATGGACCTGTTATCATTGAGACGGCAAAACATATCGCAGAACTCCTTAAATCTAACATCCAATCATTTAATTATTTATAAATTACTTATCCTAATGAATTATTAAATAATTTAGAATGGCCACGAAAACTTAGGATTGGATGGATATATATTAAAACATAATTTCAGAAAAGTCCTATTTGAGCACATTAGACCAATATGCTATACACATTTTTATAATAATCAACCTTCAAGCTAATTTCAAATAATCCTTAAATATTAATCATATACTTAAACAATTTACAATGCGAAAAACACCTTATATTAATTAAATCAGTTCGTTCAAATTCAAGTTTTACGAACAAAAATCAAAAGTCACGGGAAAAAACGTCAGTGAAAATTTATTTTGAAAATATAATATGAATATTGTATATTAATTAGTCCTTAAAAACGATCAATAACCATTAAATCTTCGTAAACCTAAAACAGTAAATTTGTATACCATTTGCATGTATTTTATTATTTGGAAATGTCAAATGCACACAGCGCCATCTTTTGCACTTGTAGTTCGCCATTAATTTATACATTGAAATGCTTACTCTAGTACTATTTGTTTTTTGATGCTGTCAAATTTGGTTCTTTTGAAACAACTCCGTTATGTATTTTGTTTATAGTGTCAACGTTCATTACACACTGTTCTATTGTTCAATTTTTCAATTCTTCCGCAACCTGGTAAGGCGCTGCCCACTGGTTCTACCTATCCTAAAACCTAAAGACTACCGCAGAAAGATCAATCATCTGTTATATGTTGTAAATCTGACTAAAACTGTTGAAAATTACTAATTATCTAATTATTAAAACGTATAAAAAAATCTGACACACGCTCAAACATACAAAAAAATTATGTCTGAAAAGGCTCCGGTCAGCATTGTACAGGAGCTGTGCATGAAAAAACGCCACGGAGCACCATACTACAATCTGGTGGCCGATGGAACAGATGTTGGCAAGATATTTGCCTATGAGATCGAGGCATTCGGACAGAATGCATACGGTGAAGGTAAATCGAAAAAAGATGCTAAACACGAGGCTGCTGTAAGCCTTATTAGTCAATTGTGTCTATTAGATGAGTTTAAGTATGATCTTGAAAGTACACCACATATGAAGCGGGCGCAAACGGTTGACGTAGACGCCATCGGAACTCTGCTAGACATATGCGTACAACGGGATTGGCCAATAGCACAGTTTCAAGTACAACAAGCCAGTGGAGCAGCACACAATCCAACATTTACTGTGGAATGTCGCTTAGCGTCTATCGTACGAATTGGTCAGTCGAAAGCGAAAAAAGCTGCAAAACAAATAGCTGCAACCGCAATGCTAAAAGTTATCCAAGAAATGGATAAACATGATACAGACAAAAAAATTGTGGCCACACTTGACGATGAACCACCAGAGAAACTGTTCAAGACTTATCGCGAACTCAAGAATTCCGTGAATAAAGAACACACAGGAACAAAACTCTGTGACCGACACTTGTTCTTTAGCAAGTTTAGCAATGAGCTAAAGGAGGCAGCACGACGAGTTCTCTTTGAAATCGTAGAAACACCACGTGAGAAGGTAGAGCTACTTTGCAATGCCTTGAAGTTAAAGTATGATTTTAGGCCAATCATGGATCACTGTCAGGGATACTATGTCTTTCATTTGCATGGTATATATGATGCAGTTATAGCTGGCCCAACGCCTATGTTATACAATGACGTTCTAAGTTACATAAAGGAAATGATGGATTTGATCAACGATCCGTGGTATTATGTTCCAGCAACACCTATGAAATCGATGGAAGAATAATACATAACATGAGTAATAATAAGATCAAATAATAATAATAAAGTAATTTTATTATTTTAAACATTTAGACTGTTTTAATGTACAAAATAAAAAAAAAAGTTTGACACCTAGGTCATAAAATACATGTTAAAATTAATTACTACGTTTTTTATATTAAACATTACGATTTTCTTCCAAAAGAAGAAAATTACAGCATAAATAAACAAAAATGGCCACGTTGATTCTTCGAGAGCGGAGTGGGATGCTCCAAAAAAAATAATAAGGGGGGGCGGGTAACCCCTAGATGTACTTGAAACACTTTTGTTTGTCATGGGGTATTCGTGTCTTAAACAATATTGAGTCAGCCCGATACTGAGTGTTCAGTAAGGGCATATAGCCAAATACTTGTGTAAAGAAATTTATACACTTATGACGTTCTTGAAAGTGTGTATCATCCTCGCTAAGTGATACAGGACAGCCAGGACATCGGAAGGTCCATCTCGATGTAACCTTAACGGGAGGCTTTCGTGTTATGTGTGATACTAGAAAATTCATAGCAATATCCTCGCAATTCATGTATTCATCAACCTTGTCCCGAATTGCTTGTGGCAGTGTATAGGTATACAGGTACGTATAGTATTTATGAAAGAAAGCCGCTCCGGTCAGGACCATGCTGAGTTCACAGCTATAGTTTGAATTGTAGTTCCAGGCGTTGTTGTTGTTGGTGTCCCAGGCATGAAATCGTCCTGGGAAACCGACAACACGATCTCGATGCTCTCGCCATACACGAAAGCCAAAGAGTATTTCGTCGTGGCGTAGATGAGCATCGTCATCTACGGATAGAATAGCTTCGGTTTCGATAACATCGAATGGCATAAAGCGATTGTTGAGAGAGTTTCGAGGTGCTCTTACTACTGCAACAGGTACTCCAATATCTGGCCAACGCAGATCTTCGAGCGGTGGTTTCGGAGAGTTCCATACAACGACTACTTTATGAAGATATGGCAGCCCGTAGAGTCGTCCCAGTGAGTCCATTAGTACTTGCTCACGTTCATAGGTTAACATAACTATTGTGAATTGTTCACGAGGTGAGTTTCCACCAAGTGCCTCTCCGAATTCTTTGCCTGCTCCACCGGATCCTTTACCGATAGGTCGAAAGCCCATATGTGATCCAATGAACTTCGCGTCGGACGGCAGCAATGGGTCGAAAGGAAGTTGTGGGTACAGAGAGAATGGATCACCCCAGTCGTTCCAGGCTTCGCGTGACTGAATCAACAGAGCCGTATAATTTCGTCGAAATGCAGGGCTCGGATATGGAGGTTCAATAGGACCCAATGATTCTTCTGGTTCAGCATCCAGAACTGGTGGATCAGACTTTAAGGGTAAAAACGTTGAATTAAACACATTTTGAGCTACAACCGATTGTATGGGATGCGGAGGTATACCAAGACGATCACGTAAACTGGCTACAATTGTGTCCACCGATGCCTGTACAGAGCTTAGATAGCGTTCCCATACAAGCCGAGCCTGACGTCGCATGGCCAGCAGGTCTGAATCTGGTACAGCTCTTAGCAAGAAGTGCAGCTCAGTTATTCGACCCTTAGGCAACATAATTACGATGCGACGCCAGTCAATGGTTTCAGAGTAGGGAAACAGCACTTGATCGCCACCCAGAATCACTGGAATAGCACCAGATCGCAGTGCCTCATACAACCGAGCCTGCAAAAGCGTTGAGCTTGACTCTCGATCACCTGGTGCTAGGAGTAGTGCAAACGTAGATTCCTTAAGGACACTTTTTCGAGAAGAGTCTGTACCACACAGAGACCAGTCACGTACCGGTGCCACACTTTTCTGTTCCGTTGCGGGAACACACTCAAATTGAAGTAAAAACTTGTCCTGCGTCAGGCCAGTAGCCATTTCCTTAAGATGATCCACAATGAATCGATCCAAAGTCTCATCGTCGTCCGATTCAACTTTTGGACTTACTGTCTGATTGCCTAATTTCATTTCACCCTGAAAACTAAGTAGGAATCTCCGTCGTGCTGGTACCATGGGTGCACATTCTTGCCAAACATCACCACCGGGTGGTCCAAGCACTGGTGGCACTACAATATCGAATCCCGGACGAAATTGATCCTCGCTAAAGCTTGACTGTACAATTATTGCACGTCCGGTGTCCTGTTTACGAAATGCATTTCCGGAACCAGCACTTAGGTCTCGACGTGCCAGATTAATTAGCACATGATTACGACCATCACCTCTCCAATAGGCAAGTTTTTTGAGATTCGTTACATTCAATGGTGTACGTAGATGTGTGTTCATTTCATTCGGTATCGAGTAACGATTATTCTTCATGATCTCATTCTCGGACAGAGCCTCACCAACTAGCACAAAGAATATGCACGCATTTTTTGGTTCTTTTGTGAGATGTGCATTATAGCCAAGCGTCTGTTTAATTGTGGTCTTTAAAAAACCGTCAATGTCGAATCCTTCGCTGACTACCGAAACAGCGTCCGGATCGTATAGATACACAGGAAAACCAGATGAGAGGCTGCACCGTGAATGATCGAAGCACGAGTTCATACGACACCGATGCGAAGACGCTATTGAAATAGCCGGATGATGTACGGGAATAATACCCGGATACAATGGTCTGGGTAGTGCAAGCTCTGGTGTATTTCGTTGAACGGCCTCACGTTGTGCCACCTGAGCCTGTTCGACTGATATTTTAAGACGTTCGAGCTCGGTTTGGTGTCGTGACAGATCCTGTTTCAGTTCGTCAATTTTTTGATTGTATATTCCAATATCGGTCTGAAGCTTCTGACGTCTTGATTCGAGCTCACGCAATTCCACCGAAACGGTACTCTGCAAAAAAAACACAATCAAAACGAAGCTAGATTAAATTTAATAAAAAAAACCACTTTTATTCTAAGCATTTCTTCAATGCGTAACTTCAGGTCAGCTGCTTTCATCAAGCTAAAGTCCTCGTATGCATCCAATTGTGATCTTGAACGATTTACGTCCGAATCTGATGCATCTGGATCAACCTAGACAATTACAAAAAAAAACAATATAAACTCATATTCTATCTGCAATACATATTTTTAGGGATACCGACGCTCAGTAGATAATAATGTGTGATCATTGGCAAAACAACCAGAAACAATAGAATCAATGCAATCATCTTGTAGATCTTCATGTGCCTGAACCAGTAGTACATCCATGTGGCTGCACCCTCGACGGTCTTGTCGAAGCCCGACATGTTGTACGGCTGGCGAGATTATTAAACCGCGTGCTTTCAAACGATGTTCATATTCACGGAACTCCGATTTTAAATTTTAGAAAATGATTTTCAGAAAAGGCATATTTTGGAAGGAATGAGAAAATTATTTCTGAGTTTTGTTTGCGGAAAACTCTAGTGCTGTCACTGTCAGATTGCAATTACGACAAGTACATAACATATAAACAAATGCGTTTTTTGAATGCAGCGGTTTTAGTTATTTTATGCATTTTTTTGCAGTTAGCCCAAATAATTGGAGAACGCTCTCCGAATTATTTATTAATATGGAAAGTTTTTTTTGATGATAATTACATTCGCTAGGGGCGCTATTTTCTATATAAATAATAAATATCAAAGATATTGGCGATTTGAAACACCATATGACTGTAAATAATTAATGTTAAGTACGTATTAATGTTAGTATGTTTAGAAGAAAAGACTACTTTTCTGATTGTATTGCAATAATTGTTTTACAATGCAATATTAGTATTGTTTAAGCTAACTGTATTTTTGTTATTAATAATTTGAGGTTATGTTTTCGTATTTACTTCTTCAATAGCTGCAACCTAAGACAACCTAATCTGTCACATAGTAATTAGCCCTTATGACATGGTGATTTTATACAATATAACCTCATTGTCCTATATTTGCAAATTAATTACTTCAGATTAACTTTTATCCAAATATTTTTTTTGTTTAATAATTGAATCACTACGGTCTAACTAAAAACTTACAAAAATCTTGCATACATGTTTCATAACTCGCAAAATATTATTAAATAAAAAACAGCGCTATATATACTAATGGGAAGCATCAAATTTACAACAGCTGTCAGATAATCTTTAAAAAACGACCACTCTTTCGTTGCTAGTTGCCAATACAGATATTAATTTGTAATTTTCGAGAAAATGAACATTCAAGTATCTAACATCTGTGCCGGATCCCTTTACTATTTTAATTTAAATATTTCTTTTTTTTGCCGTTTTATCCGAGGTTTTATCTAACGGTTGCATGTTACATTTAATGATAACATAAAACAATTTTTACACAAATATCACTGCCCAGGGATTTGAACATTATTGACAATCCTGTAGTGAAAGTCTGTAAGAAATGTCGAGTCGAATCGAGTAATTTTTCTTAAAATAATGTTTTAAGGACTGGCGCAACTTCCAACGCAATGGGCGACATACATTACCAAAACATACAGTGTGGTAAAAAAACTCATTACCATACAACGTACATACAAGCAGTGCTGTTGTTATTGTTTGTGGCAGATGTATACAAAATAACAAAAAAATAAGTTTATAAAAACAAAAGTTATACTCGGTCACATTACATTTACTCACGTACAGTATAAATTAAAATATGTCTTTATTGATCGTCGTTAAATTCAATTTTCAGGTTTCCCATTATTACGATCGTCACTAATACCTTGCACAATAACCATACAGCGTACATACAAGCAGTGTTGTCGTTATTGTGGCAAATAACCAAAAATTAACAACAAAAAAAACACGCACCATATAAAATAAAGTTTGTCTTGATTGATGGTTTTTTCGATCGTCTCTAACCTCACTAATATACTCTGCCCTGCTTTAACACATAAAAAAGTAATATTTTTGAAGATAATTTAGTAGGAAATACTCTTAAATATGTGATAAATATATTTATAATGTTTTTTTGTGAGATAATTTACCATTATAAATAATCTCTCATCTCTTTGGATCCTGTAATCCCTCGTGGGACATAGGGCCAGCGTGCTATGCCGCACACCTGATTCATTGACCATTACGGGTTCACACGAGTGCTACTCCTATTGGAGTAACACTCACAACAAATCCCCGATGGTTAGGAGTCTTAATTATAAATAATACAATAATTAAAGTGTTTGTTATAGTAATTAATTTACCATACCAAATTGAAGATTTGACAGCGTTTATCCCCATTTACCTATATGATCCTCACGACATCTCTTGAGCATGAAAGTTGCCTATAAAAACAGAGAGTGCGATCCAAAATAGTTGCTTCATTTGAGTAGCTAGCGTGTGAAAAAAAATGCACAAAATCGCTAGCCTGATCAGACAATGAATCCGGTGTGCGGCATCACACACTTATTTCTACGAGGAAAAAGAATGAACGAGAGTTTTCATTTAAACAACCAAATTAACTCAATTGATTTCTTTGGCAAAATCTGCATTTTAGTTAGCAACAGCTTAATAAAATATATATAATAATAACAAATAACAATGTTGATATTTGCATTTTGCAAATAACATCACAGTTTGAACCTTCCCTATGTTTCATTACGCGCGCCACCTTACGTTTATTTATTTTATGATAATTTACTGTACTCATACTGCGCCTGCAGTCATTTTGTGTGCTGTCATATTTCTATGCAACAAATTATTTATGCTGCAACTTTCGAATCTGCAAACTTCATATAATTTGTATATATATTTAATTTAAATAACCGTATTGAAATAAGTGCATTGCAAATTATGTCGAATCATATTTCGCAATTATTTAAAAGAAAAACTCCATTTTGGTGATTTTCATGACTCAATTTGTGCCACAGTTAAATACCAGATATAGTAGTTTTGTACATCGTTTGTCCGGTCCTCAATCGTCTATACCGCAATTCAGCTTGTATGCAGTATATCGTAAAACATAACCTCAAACGAAATACTCAGGACCGCACATATATATATATGCATATATAAGTTGCCCGCGTTGTTATGGTTGCACCGTCAACAACAAACCTGTAAATCTGTGTGCATCCGCATTTAATAAAACTCCTCGAGATGTTTAACCAGCTTATATCGATAGTATATTTCTATCTGCGTCCAGTGCTGAAGTGGTTCTTGCACAAGTGTACCAAATTGTGTGAGATTCAACGTGTTTGCTATGGCAAACCCGATGGGGCACCCCGTGTTCATGCCGTTGAACGTTCACTAAGTCTGTCACGCACTACGACAGTGCAGGACATGACACGATTTCTGGATGCCAAGGTTGAAATTGAAAATATTCCCGATGAACAATTTTCCGCTGAGATTGTTCAGCATGCTGTCTATATTCTTATGCGAGCTAAACGGATTAAGCCAAATATTCATCCGGATTTTGCAACATTATTCGGACGATGTTCGGAGATGATTTGGGGATATAGGCAACTGTATTGGTTGGTTGAAGCAGAACGATGCACACCATACGATAATAGTAATTTGTCACACGAAAATCGTTTGTACGAGCTGTGGGATCTGCTAATGCCGAACGAGAGACTTGATCGTAGAATTACAAAGCGTTGGCAAGAAATTGGCTTTCAGGTATTTTTTGTATTGTAAAAATACTAGCTCGATTTGCATATGTTTCCGTCTATTTCTAGGGTGATGACCCGAAAACCGATTTCCGTGGAATGGGTTTGCTCGGTTTGGACAACTTGCTGTACTTCTGTCGTGAATACACCGGTGCCGCAAGACATGTTCTATCACATTCTCGTCATCCACAGCATGGATACACACTGGCCATTGTTGGCATAAATCTCACATCACTGGCATACAAGCTACTTAAGAGCGGCGCAGCCAAAACACACTTCTACAACGATCACCGTCACAGGCCTTCAATGAGAGCATTCCATAAATTCTACTGTTATCTGTTCTATGAGTTCGATCGCTACTGGATGGAATGCAAGCCTAGCAGTATAATGGACTTTTCGTTTATTCACGAGAAATTCGAGGCAAACATTCTGCGACAGTTGGCCGACGAGAGTACACACTTTACGTTTAACTTGGCCGTGGAGAATATTTAGGCTGCCATTACAATATTAGTTAGCCCGCCATCAACTCGAAACACCCTCGCTTACTTTATACACTGTCAATTCACACAGCTTGCACTTGCTCAATCCATAAGATCCGGCAAAATTGATGGTTATTATTACGAATTTAAAGAATCGTGCAAATATTTTAAGAATCGTCTACACAACGCACACACACACACACACACAGAGATAGAAATCCAGAATGCGCGATGGTACTTATAAATATAGGTAAAAAGTAAAATAAATAATTAAACACTGAAATGATTATTCTTTTCAATCTCTGAATTTTTATTTCTCAAAAAAATGCTGTACACAAAAATATTATTGTTATATATTATGACTTTTTTGTTGTTGTTGTTTTTTGCTTTAGGTTATCGTGTTTGTGTGTATTACAAAGTTTCTCTTTACAATTTCGTATAAATTACAAATGCGCCATCTCCAAACAAAAAAATAAAGAAAATATATTTATACATTATATAGAATTTCGTCGTCTTTTGTCGGAGATGTTCGTGTTGATTTTATCAAATAATGTATCCGTGTACTTCATTCTGATTTTATCATCAAAATACCTGAGAAGTTTCATAATAGATTCAACCGTTTTTTTTTATTTGTAAATTGTTTTGTTTTTTATCGAAAAGTTTTCAATTTTTTTTTCGAAATTTATTTATTGCAATTCAAAGCGATTTTTAGCTAATTTATAAAAGCTATTTTTGAAGAAAAAAAATGGCAAAAATGCATTTTTATGAATTTAATGTAAACATATTTCACTCCTTAAAATCAAAAAATCACGCGACTTGTTTACTTTGAACTTCATACTCTCGAGGGAAAATAACAATAATATTATTTGTAATAATTTTGGAAAATTTGGGTTTAATTCGATTAGATTTTCTACACAAATGGGGCGGGAATAAAGTAATTATGGCGCATGTGAAATGTACAAAATCCAACCAGGGGGTCGATAAAATGATACTAAAATCTCTCTTTCGCTTGAATGAAAAACCTATGTAAACATAGGCCTCCCCTGTTAACGATCGCAAGACTTATTTGTTCTACGGAAACGTCTTACTTGTCTAGGCACAAAACTAAAATTGCAGTTAAGAGCTAAAAAATAGTATATAGTGTTTATATACACAAATTACGTTGAATTGATTAAATTAGATGTCTAGATATCTAGGTGCTAGGGTTTTTTTTTTGTTTTGTTTATATAATTCGATCCTTTATGTGGATTTAAACAGTTGATTGGTTCATGCTAGTGCTTCAAATCAAAAAAAATACGAATACGAAATAGAGATGAGCTACACTTTTCACGGTGGTGGCGTTTGCTTTAGAATAAAATCAATGGAAAAGTCTTTAAATTTGGCTTGAGAATCATCGTTGTCATCATCTTCTTGGTCGATTGTATCAATTGTTTGAAGTTCGTTATTACAGTTACTAGTGGACGCTTTTGTTGCACTGTAATATGCATTTGGGATGCTGGTGGTGAAGTTCAGACTTTTTGTTTTGGCGGCAGTTGAGGGCTCTGCTACTAGACTACTAGTCGTAAAATATCTGCGTTTTGGCAGTGTTGAACACTTCTTTTTGCGGTGATTGTCTATATTGGACAACAGTGTGGCATTTGCTGTTGTTGTTTTATTATCTGTTGATGATCTACTGATTGAATGATCAGTATTTCGTAGGGAATATCGTTTGATCGGACGTTTGTTGGTGATTTTGCGAGAATTCGTCTTTCTGACGGGCTGTGCTTTTGAGCTTGGTGTTTGAATGGATGCTTCAGCAGGTGAGGCTATAGCCGTAATGTATTGTGGTGCAGTTTGAGGAGATGAATGATGTGGTGGTGCTGTTGTTGCTACGGATTGTGTGCGGACAACGGTCTGACGTCGGACAGCAGAAGATGCTGTTTGTCATGTAAGCCGTCTTCAGCTTGGTTTCACTTGGCTATCGTCTCGACGGCTCTGATTTTGCTAGAAAAAATATAAATTAGAAAAATAATCAAACGAGAAATATTTAAAATAATGTAGAAACCAATGAGAGAGAGAGAGAGAGCGAAACGTAGAGTAGATAAAGTACAACAAACAGACAGAAATCACCAATTATAAGAAGGTAATGAAATGAAGAAAGTAAAACAGAAATGAAGAATCGAAATCAAGAGTGTCCAGTCACAATATACCTGATGAGCATTTGCGTAGGCATTTTGTTGTGCAGCAAATGCACCGGGTGGACCAACACCGGCGCCGCCACCACTTCCAACACCGCTACCTCGACCTCTTGTCGAGGAGTCCAAGTGATTGGAAGTGGCGGCCTGTTGTCGCCCTACAACGTTGTGTGGCTGCTGCTGCTGTTGTTGCTGTTGATTGGTGAAGGACACGTTGGACTGTTGGTGTTGTTGTTGTTGTCTTTTTAAGAGAAAAAAACAATAGACATATTCATTATAGACCAAAAATAGACAAAGATTACTCCAGATCTGTGTGCATAAACAAAACTATCTAGCAGAGCGCGCCTGGAGGTGGGATTGAACTTACCTGGCATTGGACGCATTACTGGAACCGCCCTGATGCCTGAAATCGATACCGTTCTCTACAGGTAATATTTGTTGTTGTACAGTATAGCCACTGTGGGCTGTGCCACCGGCACGAGACTGCCGTGGCACTGTTCCGGTCACATCTGCGCCGGACGGCAGCGGAGGACCGTTCATGTGCATGTTATTAAACGGTGCTGAAGCGTGGGAGTTGAGGGATCGTGTGTCAGTACACAGAAAAAGAAACGTTCACAATTCTAAATATAATAAAACTTACCCTGATGTTGTTGTTGTTGCTGCTGTTGATTTGCCTGCTGGTGCTGCTGTGATACGGGTGGATTCAGCGGTATGGCCAATCGAGCATTTACTGCTAACAAGTGATCACGTCGAGCAACGAGATTGGTTACGTGATCTTCTAACCTCACATTTTCAGTACGTAACTGATGCAAGCACGACAGCAGCGAGGCAACTAATACATAAATAAAATACATGTTAAATACTAAATAACAAATACAATAAAACAAACTTACTATCAAAATGTTGCGCTTGTTCCATGAGAAACTGAGAGCCCTGCTCCCACTGGCGCTCGAGCAATTGCTCAAGGCTCTGCGGTGTATTTCCTGCGGCCGTGGGCATCCCGTTGCCTCCCAGCATAGAGGTTAGTGACGGTGGTGCCTGAGACTGTGACTGCGCCATATTGCTTCGCATCTATACATATTATATATATATATATATAAACAGTTATTCTCAAGAAAAAAAACAATAACCATGTTTTTTCTGCAATGCTTGCAAATGTTTGTACAGGGCTTGCAAACCACTTTGAAAAAATATGTTGATACAGTCAGTCAAATAAGTACTCATACAGTTTTTTTTTTTAATTTTTGGTTGCATTTGTCAGTTTTTAAACAAACATATAAAAAAAATTATATCTATTTTTACGAAGTTTGTTTTTAGGAATATCGGCCTTAGGACCAAAAAAACTATAAAAATACTTGAGGGTCACAACCCACAAAGTTAGGGAATTTTCAATTTTAAGAGAAATAAAAGCTCGTAGAGTTCGTTAAATGTACAATAAATATTGCTCAAGCGTTGTTTTTCATAATGTACAGTGGCAGTTTTTTTTTATATATTTATTGTACCGCAAACTATTTTAAAATATATCAATTTAATTTTATTTTAATATAGATATTTCCTGCCAGGTGTATCCTTATAGCTGGTATACATTTTGCTTGGCTAAAAAAGCAACGGATATTTATTTTTTTTTTTTCATTTGACTCTTTAAATAAATATCCGTTAGATAACATAAATAATACGGAGAAATATTAGAAACGCAAGATTTCTGAGCGGTTATTAATTCTGATGTTTGGTAAATATTGTGGGAATAAGAATTTTAAGGTACGGATAAATGTAGTACGGAATTTTGAGGTACGGAAATTTGACGTACGGTTTTTGGAGGTACAGAAATTTGAGGTACGGGAAAAAGTTGTGTGGTTTTTGGGTCCACTGTCGTTGACTTGTCCGCAAATTATTTGCCACAATATGCACTCGAAAATTCGTATTCCCCAAAATTTCAGTACCTCAAAAAACCGAGATATGAATTTTGTGGTACGGAAAAATTGGTACGGTTTTTTGAGGTACGTATTTGCGGTGTGGTTTTCATCCGTACATCGGAATCGAATCGAATCGAATTTTTGTATGCATTTTGTGGTATTCGTGTATTGGGGCCGAGTTGCCGACAGAGGACCCAAATACCACACAACTTCTTCCCGTGCCATTTTCTTCCGTACCTACCACGCGCTACCCAGGTGGCGGATAGGGAGCCTGTCGGCTGTGGCGATGCAGACATAGCTGAACTTGTGGACGGAGGAGGGCACACATTCGAGAGATAAGTGGTTTATTTCACGATTCTTGAGTGGGTGCCCTCTACTGTCTAAGACAGGTCTGTTGTAGGGAAGTTATCGGTTTACCGACAGAGATTTTTCTATTCTTTCTGGGGAGGGATACGGCTTGTCCGCTACCTGAACCACTGTGTCGTTGCAGCAACGGTTGGAGGTTGGATCGTGGACCAACTCAAAAAACTTACTCTAGTGGCAACACAGCCTTCCACAGAAATGACATGACACACAACACGACAGCACTGAGTACAGTAGTTACCACTACTGATACTCGACAAACCGTGGCTCCGGCCGCACCGACCAAACCCAAACCTGCAGTTCAGACTGCAAGCCCATCGAAATCAGTGGCAAAAGCCGCAAACTTGAATCAACATCCCTCGAGGCAAACAAAGGGCAACCATCAGCCCTCCTCTTCTGTAAACAGGACAGGAAATCCAGTGGTAAGAAAAGGAGGATGAGTCCAAAAGCAATTGCCGCTAGATTAGCTAGGAAAGCGGCAATTGATGAAAATAAAAAGACAGGATCTGCGGTTCCTGCCCCAAAAAGAATGGATGTCACGAAGAAAAGCTAAAGTGACGATCAGAAAGGCGATCTTAGCATCGCCATTATTCATTAGGATATTGGTAAAGGGCCCGTAAGCGCAGATCAGGTAAAACTGATCAAGAGGCGTATGGGGTCCGATATCACTGTAAAATGTGGTGGGCCAATTTTCCCCAAGATTGAGATGTCGGGTCACATTACGGGATCTTACACGATTTTGTGCCACAACGAAGGCACTAAGAAGTGGTTTGAGTCTAGAGTACCGCTCTGGACCGACCTCTGGGAGGGATGCAGACTCTCTGTTGTGGAAACGAGGAATCTACCTCATCTTAAGAGAGTACAAAATGACAACACGCTGCCAAATGCAAGTAGGACAGAGGTAGCCGGAGGAACGGACAGAAGAGAGAGGTATAAGCCGATAAGCCCTTGATGACGCATCCCACAACACACTCTTTGGAGAACTGTCCGGCTCCCTGTTCTTCCACGCGGGCAATGCGAACTTCGCTAAGTATGGGTCGAAGGAAATCGAGGCACACAATGGCGACGCACCATCACTCCTAGAAAAATTAGAGGATGAAATGAGGGAAGCCGAGTTACTGGCGATGAACGATTCCGATGTCGAGAGCTCCCTCCTTTGAAATTATTCAAATAAATCTGCACCACTATAATAATAACATCAGAGCTGTCTTGGATAGTGGTCAGATAGAAATGGCTCTTATCCAAGAGCCGTGGCAGGTGAATGGAATAATGAAGGGCCTTAAAATCCCCGGTTATTCATTTTTTTCCGCTGCCACCAAAAACAAGGTAAGAACGTACGTGGTTGCCAAAAACAATCTAAACGCTTTATTTTTATCTAATCTTAGTTGTTGTGACATTTCAGCAGTACAAATATCACACTTAATCAACGGATGAAGACATGAAATAGTGATAGCATCCGCAACAGCAACCACCATCCGAGGAACTAGCAGCCTTGGTCACACATTGTGAGCAGGCCAACTTGCAACTTCATCGGTAGATGCAAATGCTAACAATATCTGCTGGGGCAGCAGCAATACGAACTTTATTCAAGAACCAACCTAGTGGTTCTAAATGTGGGGAACAAAGCTACTTTCGTAACAAAATTAAGGAAAGAGGTCAATGACCTTACCCTAGCTGCAAGCCGACTTTCCAAATCTATCACAGACTGGTGTTGTTCAGCGGAAATTTCGATGTATGATCAAAGAATCATCGAATTAAACTTAAACTCAGATTTCATTACTAACTTACCTGATCATAGAAACCCGAGGAAATGTGACTGGGGTCTCCATCGGGAAACATTTGATAATTTTAATATTCCTAGGTACATTCAACTTAATGTCGATGATCTGGAGAGATTAGCCAGTGAGCTTTCAAATGTTCTTACGGAATCATTCAATATAAGCTGTCCACTCAGAAAAAGCACGCTCTGAACAAAAACCGCCATTGTGGAGATTAGGCGGTCTTTAAGACGGCTAGAAAACAAAGTTAAATCACGCCCAGAGCGTTTCTATGATGAAATGCTTCAGGCAAAAAGACTTTATAAGAAAGAGCTAAGAACAGCGCAAAGAAACTCTTGGAAAACCAGTAGTGTGTAGTAGTAGTAGTGGAGAAGTAGAGACGCTTTCAGCAACCTCTAGAATCACGAAAAAATCATCTAGACTTAATCTCCAAGATCGTCTGAATTTTTGTCACTGAATGATTATTGTATACTGTACAAATCAAATGTTGATAATATTTACGTATAAATTAAATAAAATCCATTTTTATAATATTTGGAGGGAAGCCCCCTATCAGGTTTCAGATCCCCCATTTTGTGGAATGGAGGTTTAAGTTTCTATAATTTCATGTTATTTGAAGCAAAAAGATAAAATATTATAATAAAATTAATTTAAAAAACTTTGTTCAAAGAAATTATTATTATTCAGTTGAGTTTTGGATGTTAGCGAAGTTAGACGTGTTTTCGGTAGATATTTGAGTAATTTTGTTTTGGTTTGGGTTTTAAAATGTTTTAAGTTTTCGGTTTAAAAAAAAATTAACAAATTTAGAGTCATATGTCAAAATATAAATTAATGTTTTTTTTTTTTATAATCATATATCTGAATTTCTATTAACTTTGTCTATTTAATGTAGAACTTTCGGAAAATCAAAAAGTAAAATTACTTCATTTTCCAACGTTTTGGCGTTGATGATGACAACTTTTTTTGTGACAAAATTCGTAATAGAAAAAAATCATTTGAATTCGAGTATTCCGAAAATATTCAAAACTTTGAACGCATTTTGCAGGATGTCGACTTTGGCGCCCTTGCACAAAAACCCTGGACGAAGTGACATTTTGTTTTTATTGTTATAACTAATAAAGGAGCTAGGGAAAACGTTTTCGAAAAAAAGCTATAATTGTTCGCGCCCTAGATTAGGCACCTACCTAAACAATCAAATGTTCATTTCTATGAATATTAACCATAAAAATTCAAATAAATTTAAACTTATGATTTCCAATATTTTTTTAGTGATATATTGCATTGCATTAGTGATATATTGGATTCGGTCGCCAACCGTCGGCGAGTGCAGACGTGTTTTTATGTGTGCGCAAACCGAATTTTGAGCGCGTTGCTTATTACCAGG
>JANSTU010005342.1:0-17367 GCA_027564075.1 Bolitophila hybrida
CTCGATAAACATTGTAATCAATACAAATGGATTTATCTCAAAAAGTACAACAATTTTTTGTAAGAGAAAACTAATATTTTTTTCTAATTTAGAGGCTTTTCTGATGTTTTTAGAAATTAATTAAAAACGCGTTTTTAATCCTAACCTGCTTCGCTGTCACTAGAGTCACTGGAACTGGAGTCACTCGAACTTGACGAAGAAGAATCACTGGAACTCGAGCTAGATGATAGGCGGCCGCTGGGAGCGGTCTCAACTTTGGCCGCTGTTTCTTCTAGAAAAAAATATTTTGATTGAAAACGTTTTGTTTTTTATTACTTGGCAAATCAGTCTTACCTTTCTTCATGGCTTTCTTTTGTGTGCCCAACTGGCCGGTGACATCTTGCAGACGTTTCTCGAGTTCCTGCTTCTTTTCGGCCATTTGCTCATCTTTAGATTTGCCGGTCAGTTTTTTGTCTGCATATCAAATAGAAACAGAGAGAAAAAACGTAATTAATAAATGCTGCTCAAAGTTTTTAATGATATTTACGAACACATTTATCAAATTGAAACTACACCGATGTTAAATTGATGAAAATGATAACAGAATAAAATATGTTAATGCACATGCAATTTTAAATGCGCATGCTCTGCTGTTGGTGTCAAGTTGGTTAAAAATATATCAAGCATGGTTTTTGTGTTTTGGAATATATACACAAAACAATAAAATTCATAAACACACACAAATTCAAGAAAACACGTAGTAAATAAGTATTATTTTTGTTTTATGCAATCTTGATATTTGATACAAGGCAAATTATTTGTCAGAGTGAAGAAATTTACGGATTTTTTTAGACAACACAGTAAAATTTGGAACGTGCTCTTTTGACAACAGCAAATTACATTATAAGAATTTTAAAAAAAGAACTACACCACAAATGTATTTCAATTATTTGAATTAATGCTGTCTCTACATTTTTATACGTTGTTTTTCGAGACAATATTTTCATTAATGTAATATTCATGAGATGTTTTACGAAAAATATTGTGAGCTATACAAATCTGAAAGAAAAAATAATCTTTAAAAACTTCTTTGGGACTTCTATCTAGATTATTTAATTTCAAACAAACATTCTTAGCAGCCTAAACTCGGGTCCATATTTATGTGTGATGCCAGAGAAAGTCATCCAATATGTCTTTGATCATAAGAATCCTAAATTAGTGTATTGAGAGCTTTTGATTTGAATTATGGTAAAACATATTCTCATGAATTTAACTAAAAAAAACTGTGTTAATAAATCTTCAAAACCCTTTAGCTGCCAAGTTTTTACATTTTGTCGTCATCATCATTCTCAAAAATACTACACTGTTTAATTGTAATCATTAGAATTATTTTTGCTCATATTAGTTTTTTGTTCACATTAAAATGTAGAATTTAAGTAGTCAATATTGTCATTTGCATTCCATCACCATTGAGAATATTGAATGAGTTTACATAAAAAAAAGAGAAAAAAAAAGCAAAAGAAAATTCACACATAAAATAAATTACATAGAAAAGAACATATAGATAGAGATCATTACAATTATTAGAAAAAAATCAATACTGCAAAAATTTTGCTACCATGCCAAGATATATAATTTATAGTTTTTAAAAAAATACTGTGCATTGTTCGTCCAATTTCACAGACACTACTGTATTTGATTGATTGTTGGTGTTTTTATTTTCCTTTTTAGAAACCGATATTGCACAAAGCTCTATTTCACTTTTTGGTGTTTGTAAACAAATAATTTAAAATTAAGATAAACAAATATGCGAAACAGTATTGAAATGAAGCTGCCAGCCATATTACCTGGTGTTTTTGGGGTTCGCAATACAAAATAAATGCAAATAAAATCAAAAGTTTCATTGAAGAGATACGCGTGTTAATTACTTTAATTATCAAAGGAAGCATTCACACTATAAATAAATCTGAGGTTGTTATTAACAAAAAACGTGGTTACTGTTATTCTTTTAAAAAAGGCAAAAAAATAATTTAAAAAAAACATAAAAGAAACAAACAGGAAGTGAAGAGCATAAACGGGCACAGGGTTGATCAGCCGGTCTACACAGCATCACATTTAGCAATTATTGACAATAAACCTAAAAAAATATCCCAAAATCTATCAAAGAAAGCATGCAAATTGTCCGAAAAAAGAGATAAGAACGTGAAAAATGTGCGGCATGTGTATGTGGCTGAACCTTTCCTGGTGCACCGTTATTTTTTTGTGAAAATTATGTGTACGAAATCATCGAGATGAAAGTTTTCGAATGATTTTTGGTTTTAATTGTTGTTCGATAGCAGTGTGTGTCATTGGGAACTTACAGTAGGGCTTACGAGTTTTTTTACGAAGGCACGAGGCAACGTAGCTTTCTAGCTCGCGCAGCGTTGACGGCTTCAGTGTCTCAAAGTCAATCTCAATTTCGTCCGGATTCGAGTCACGTAACGATGGTTCACGGCTCTGGATGATATGCACGACACGGCCCAGTTTGTCACCTGTACCACAAAAAAATAATTATATTTACATGTTTATAAATAGGATTTTTTTTAAAAATATTCATACCCGGTAATTTGTTAATGTCCAGTGACAACTGTCGTTTTTCATCGTACGACATTGGCTTGGCGGTGTCCTCCTCTTCGGAATCAAAATTGGCCACCGGTGGCGGTTTCTTTTTGTTTCCGGCACGATTAGCTGCTGGCAATGATGGAACAGCCGTTTTAGCGCGTTTAGTAGCCTGTGCCTGAGCAGAGGCCGTTGCACCAGGCTTCTGACCGCGCGGTGCCTTCATTTTGGCACCCTTTGCATTTGTTGCGGCTGCCATTGCATTTCCCGTATGCATCGTCAGTGCTGCATTATTCTGTGCATTCTGTGTCGGCGGCTTTGCCGCCCCATGACTAATCGTAGAATGACCATGTATATCGCTGGCCACTTTAAGATCACCTTAAATACATTAGCACTCAACATTCAAAATAAACTAATATCGAAAAAAATATATATTTACCCGACATAGCACCGGACACCTGGGTTTTCTTCTTTTCTTTGACCGGTTTTTTCACCTTCTTTTTGCTCGTTTGCTCCTCGTTCAGTTTACGTATCTCGTCCTGCATCATCTGCAGTTGTTGCTGTAGTGTTTGTAATTTTGCATTACGTTCTTCATCCGATTGTTCTTCTGGACTGCTTGTCTCATCCTCGGAAGAACGATGTAAATCTTTGTTGTTCGTACTGTGATGGGCATTGTGACTGGTCGCATATGTAGCATTCGTGACCGCTTCATCGGGAATGTTGGCGAATCGCATTTCAAAAACGTCTTGCAGTTTACGACCCATTGCGACTACATCATGATCTGGTGGATTGTACTTGTAGCAATTGGTGAATATGAGTCGTACATCGCCGGCAAATTCGGGACCACTCTTATATTCACGACCATCCATTTTTCGTTTAACTGTACCCAAATCCATCGGTTTCTTGATGATATCGTGGTAGTCATGAAGGGCGAGTAGTTCAGCATCGACAGGCTTATAGAAAGGCCATGCGTAGCCAGAGTGTTTTTTTGAGAAGAGCTCCTTGAGGATTTCATTGCACGATTTAAGGGCTTCGGAGAGTTTCTCTTTGTTTTTCGGTACACCAGATGGATGACCGGATAGCGGTGACATTGGGAAGGTTGGGAACGGTGCTGACTCCTGGAAAATTATAATGATACAATTAAAAACATTTTCAATTTATTTTTTTCTGAAATAATTACCTGTCGTCCCGACTCTCTTCGTGTCGCTATTTTGGCGTTTTTTGATGATTCCATTGTAGCGTAGGGCGACTCAAAGGCATTTGCGGTCGGCGTCGTTGTGTCGGCCTTTCTTTTAACACCTTTTTTGACCTTGGCTGGTTGCTGGGGCGGCATCACCGATTCGATGGCCGGCTGCGAGCTATTTACATGATACGGTGGCTGTACGGGTGCGGCGGCTGGTGTAACCGACTGTGGCGCTTGCGGAGGTTGAGAATTATGCGCAGCACTTGTGAGTGTCGGCAGGGTAGCCGTTGTGGTTGTATTTGTGCTACCCGGTATCGAGGGTGGTGCACCGGTACCGATAGGCGGTATACTCGGTGCTGCCGGTGCAGCAACAGATGCCGCAACCGTTGTATTATTGGAAGGAACACTAGAGGTGACTGCACCGCCAAGCGAAGATGTGGGTCGACCACGCGGACTCGGTCCCACCAGTGTACCTGGTGGTGCATTCACTCTGGGCGATTTTTTCTTATTATTCTTGGGCGTTTGTGACTCAACTTCAATTTCCTCGGTCGGCATCATTGCGACCTTGGCCAGAAAAAGTTTTTCCAATGTCTGGGCCATAACCACAACATCTTCACCCGGTTTATTGTACACATAGCAATTATTAAACATTGTATTGACATCACAGATTGCCTCCGTGGCACTCCAATAATAACCGTTTTCTAGGCGCTTTTTCACTGTGCCCAAATCCATTGCCTGCTTGATAATTTTATGATAGTCGGGCAAATTGAGTTTTTTTGCATCGACCGGCTGCTGGAATGGCCAAGAGAATTGATGTTTCCAGAGGGCTTTCATGACGGTTTTGGACAGGTACAGCAACTGATTTGTATTTCGACCGGGTCGATCAGGCTGTGCAACAACAGTTGGCTGTACAATGCCATTAACTGGTTCAACGTAGGGATCATTACGTGGTGGTGGCTCCTTGGAATCCATTTTCTTTGACATAGCACTCTGCAAAATTAAACAAATATTATTAATTGATCACAGATTTTCTATTATGAGATATGAACTTACAGAAACTTTTGCGGATGCTTCGGCAGTCCCTTGTTGCATTTCTTCTTCGGGCTGTAATCTGAAATCATATTCATCATACAGACCATTGCACCACATTGCGTCCAATTTGGAAGTGTTTTATTTTTGAGCGAGAATCTTTTTAGAATTCCAAAATTAATATATAGTAACTGGTTTGGATATATCGGTGAACATGCTATAAGAATCTTAAGTGTCTGGGTCCAGGTAATGTTTACGGCGAAAGCGTTTCGATTTGTATTTCCGACGAGCGAAAATGTGCTCAAGGCTATGTGTGTATGTGTGTGTTTTACATTAGCATTTGTGTATGTATTGCTTGTTGTTTTTTTTACAGTTGGTTGCATACATAGATACAAAAAGGCGAAACACCGCCGCACAATTGTGGGTTGTCGCAAGCTTACGCGCGCTGATATTTTGCAATGTCGCCGTTTGTCGTATCAAAACACACACAACACGATATTATATATATATATATATAAAATACATATATATATATATATACAATTAAACGCCGCTATCGTCTAAAAATAGCCACCACATCGTCGTCAAAACGCCATCCAGTTTACCAGTTCTTGTACCGAAGTGCACTCAAAACGGAAACAAATTTCTTAGTGCATAGTTTCGATGCGTTTTTTTAAATTCTGTAACTGATTTTCAATATTCAGAAGCGCGCTTGTTTTAGCTTTAGTATTTTCAAAACAATGGCGTACATACACACATACACTCAAAAATAAATATATATACACACTCGACGAAAACGACGACTATACACGAAACAATATCGTTTTCTCCGTTCTCGGTTCTCATGAAACGCGCGCATGCGCAGAGAGGATCAAATACAACTGTATAATATAGTTGTGTGCCGATGGGGAATATGCTGAACAATATAAAAAAATGACAATCATGCGTGTGTGTATGAGAGTGACAGAGCGTGTATTGGGTTAGTTATTTTTATCACACTCACACTCAAATGTGTGTTCCGTTACAACTATAAATATACAATATATATATACTATAAATATATATAGTTATTATCGTTGCACAGGTGAGAGAGTATGTGTGCGTGTCTCGATTGCACGAGAAGCAAGAGTTATATATGTTTTGGTACACATTGAGGATAAGGGAGAGCGACCAAAAAACTGTACACGTGAGTATGAGTGTAATGGAAAATCCGTGTATACCATAAAAACGCAAACATATATTTCAAGCCCTGCGCAGGGTTGAGTACAATAGTATGGAATTTGTGGAAGTGACTTCACGTCTAGAGAAGAGCAGAAAAATAGTATGATTTATTTGCAACAAGTTATTTGTTTGAAATGTTCTGTGTTTGGAAGACGAGTAATACGAGCTTCTTTGTATGTGATAAGGACGTGGATTTCAATTCAATATTTTAACCGTTACCCTTATGACAACTTGAATTGAATATGGGTATTATATAATTAAATATACTGTTTTGTGAGAATATAAACTTGTGCTGGGCACTACATATTTGTACAAGTGATCTAAAACCATTATTTTTCAAGTCACTTACCCGAGAATGGGTTTTAAGACCTTGCCTATTTAAGATTTGAGCTTGTTGTTATAACGTTTTTATTTTTTTTATTTTAGGAAATGTAGATTATGATAATCTTAATAACATTATTTTTGAAAGTTTTTTGTATATGGTTCCAAATTGTTATTAATCAAATTTTTCCTAAAATCTTAAAAACGGAAATCATTAGAGGGTACTAACATTACTTGGTATCGACATAACCAATGATTATCGTTGTTTTTGATAATACCAAGTGACCCCTATGATAATAGTACAAAAATTCGGAAAATCATCTATTATATATAATTTCCAAATTAAGAAGCAAAGATATCCAAAGACCAAACATTAAATTAGAAAAATGTTTCAGGTCTGGATATCCGTTTGTAAATGTAGAGCTGAGAGATATTTTAAATGTAGAACCCAATAAATCTCAATAAACAGAATTATAAGGCAAAAAACTCTGAAAGTACGTTAACGTTTTTATTTAACGGTCAATGGTATGGTCTCCATTCTGTGTCTCAAACGAATAAAATAATCTGAAAACGTGATAGATATTTTTGAGATAATCTTGAGTTTTCAGCGTATCTAAAGTGCCACCGCGATAAAACAAAAATTAATGTTAAAACTTTACTCTGAATATTATTTTGCCTATATGCATATAACCCATTTGCCAAGGGAAAGGTAACCATCATATTGGCCACATTTAAAATAAATAAAACCCAAAATGCATGAAAAAAATATTTTTGTTTTAAATATATAATTTGAGATCTGTAATCATTACTGTGCCCCTAACATTTTATAAAATTAATAACCTATTTAAAAAAAAAAAATAGGTAACAAAGCCTACATGATATAGTCCAATTCAGTAATTTAAATCTGTCCAGATCAAATCACATGAAAAACCATATACGTAAATCAAGGCCACATGTATCCCATGGGTAAAACCACAATGTTCCAATCCATGGAACGGCGCGTGCAAAACACGCGTACACATACACACAAACCCACTTTGCAAAATGCAATATATAGCTCATAGAGTGAAAATAATCAATACTATCAGTCAGAGAGCACATAAGTGTTTTGTATACGTGTATGTGTGTGTCGAGTTCACTGGGAAAACAACAATAAAAATATTATACTTCACATGTACAGTACTCAGTACCTATGTACTTCTGAAAATACGTCATTCCCTTTTGGGTCTTTATATCCATCGCGTATACATGTGTGCGTATGTCTGAGAGAGCGGAATTTCTGCCTTGTCATTGGTTTGGGTGCACGATGACGACACAACATTTTGATCTCTGTACACACTCAAACATACGCACAACATAAATAATACCCTACCAGTAAATGTTATGTATATTTATGTTGTAAATTTCCGAAACAATTGTCGACATACGTTCAACTTCCCATTTTGCGCATAGTGAAAAAATAAAATAGACGCGACAAACACCGAGAGTTTGGAGAGCTACATTACTCACATACAGCTTATACAGACGCCGAGACACGCACACCAATAAAACACACACCCGAAATACATATGACGATAGAATGTGCATTATGGTGTAACATGTGCGGAGTACGTATGTCTGCGGGTTGCTTACTTGCTTGTCTAGCCATCGTCATACACAGAAAATCGTGGTATGCGCACGCTCACCACTCACATTTTTGGAATTTCACAAAAGAGCGTGAGTGCATGCATATATATAAATATAAAATAGAGGTGTATTGCATCCCATTCATATACTATATATATATTATATATAAGATTAATTCAATGTGTGCGCCTGCCTGTGAAGGTCTCGAGAAATGTAGAGTAAACCGTGAGAGTTGCATATTCGGTTTCTCTGGCTCGGACGCCAGTGAAATTATTTTCTACGAGCGAGTGAGACATAAATACTATATAATCATGATTGCCGATACAAATTTTGCGATAGTGACGCATGTCTGTACCGGCGACATAGACTGTTATATAAATACGCACACATTTATGAATATTTTTTTTCAAAACGAAAAAAGTCCATAATTTCTTGTTGAACCGAAAAGGGCGCATTAATGTATGCATGCAGGTAAGATATCGCGTCACAGCGACGATGACGATGAGCGACGACACACAACGGAAGTTTTGTGTCACAAGAGGTACAGCCATAACAAAACTGTGTTGCACGCACACACAGTCACAGTCAATACATAAGTAATATGTACTAAAAGTGGCTCGCGGTGAAAGTTTGAGGGACATACAAATATTTTATTATTAAATACTTCAAATTGTACTTTGATTAATTTAATTTGTTCGGTAAATAAACCAGGCCAACCAAAAAATGGTAATTTTTTAAACCAATTCACCTAAATCTTATGTAATTTAGGGTGCTGAAACCGTATTTGGTACCACGTGAACCCACAATTCTTTCACAATATGACATCGATTATATAATTCAAAATAAGGACAATTTGAAATATACAAATTTAAAAATCATAGTTTTACTTCTTATATAATATTAAATAACTACAATGCGATTTTTTTGTATATTTTATTATTATTTGGTGTATAGTGATATTTAATAGCATTCTTCAACAAATTGTATGTGATTATCAAATACAGGCAAAAAAGAAACCATTTATAACAGCAAGGCAGATGAAATGACCGCTTGAACTGGGTTCCTAGAAAATTGCAGTCCATACTTTGGAGCGATGAATCGTTTGAGGTGTGTTAGTCGGACTACAGTAAGTCACTTTAATATTCGGACACATGCAAAAATAATAAAAATGTACTTTTAAATCAATGTTTAAAACATAATTTCATGTTTCTATGAATTACGTTTCTGAGATGATCATTTAGGTAATATGTATCTGGAAGAATATAAAAAAAAGAGTATATAAAGGCTTGTTATCAATTTTAAATGTCAGTAAATTATATTAGCACAATTTTCAGATTATTTAATTTACAATGATATATAAAAATAAAAATTCCACGTTCGAGCAAAGGCAATTAGTAGATTTCAATTATGAAGAAATTATCGAGAAATTGCTTCTTTGCTTAACATGATAAAAAAACAGTGTGTGATATTGTTTTGAGCTATAACAACGAAGATAGGATTGACTCAATACCTCAAAAAGGTCGCCCAAAATTTATTAATGAGCACGATAAACGCATGATTCTCCGCAAAGTAAAAGAGAATCCGAGAATAAGTGCATCAATATTTAAAACTGAGCTTGAGGTGTTTAATGGAAGAGCTATTCGAGAATGTGGATACAATGGACGAATAGCCAGGAAAAAGCCGTTTGTTTATGACATAAATAAGAAAAAAAGAATAAAATTTGATAAACTGCACCAAATCAAAGATGATTTCTTTTAAGACGGTGTCATTGTTTCAGACGAAACATTTTTGAAAGTGATGGCATGGTTAATGTCTGGAGAAAACAAAATGAATGATTGAAAATTCAAAATTTAAGGCCGACAGTGAAACATGGTGGCGGTTCTGTTATGGTTTGGGTTGTATTTCTTCTTCTGGTGTTGGAAATTTGTTTTTTTTTATAGAAGGAAATATGGACAAACACATGTACCTCGACATTTTAAGGGACAATTTAAATCAAAGTTCAGTCATTGGAATAAATTGGACACGAGGATTAGAAAATATAAAATTTCAAGTAAAACTGAATTGCAGAATATTTTAAAAGCCGAATGGAGCAAAATTGGAAGTGAATATACAAAAAAACTTGTAAAATCAAAAAATTGGTAAAAGATAGTAATGATAATCCTACTAAATATTAGTCTTATCCAAATTCAATATTTTATGTAAATAAAAAAAAAAACTGTCCGAATATTAAAGTGGGGTATTTATTAAAGTGCATTGATAGTTGTTCTACTATTTTTTTATATTCTTTATATATTTAAATATTCTTCTAGGTACATATAACCTAAAGTACCACCTCAGAAACGTAATTCATAGAAACGTGAAATAATATTTTAAACATTGATTTAAAAGTATATTTTTAATATTTTTGCGTGTTTCCGAATATTAAAGTGACTAACTGTACATGTAATATTTTCAATAAATAGACATTTAAACATACCATTTGTCGTAGTTGGTCCTCATCTCTGATCGAGGTCAGTTCTGCTACTTCCGACGCCATATTCCGAGGACCTCGGGGTCACTAAGTGTTCTGCAAAAAAAATAAAATAAAACATATACTAAAATGCAATTGCATATACATATAATTGATTATAAAGTGAAACTGAACATTGTGCATTCATAATTGCTGTGACAATGACTTCAAAGTCACTGGGTCGCTCGCTTTTATTAACCTGAAGGCTGATGCAACGGACACGTTCGCCTGCAACTGAGCACAGTCCGTTGGCAAGGGCGCTGATCTCACCATGCAATAAAACATAAAAATACTATTTATATATTTTGACAGTCAACCGTCGCGTTTTCGATATTCAATAAGGCGCTGCCCAAATTGGTGCTTAAAAAGTTCTTTAAAATCGCGAGTGCGTTCAGAGACTAGTCGTCATCCGCCCATGCCCAAAAAGAAAGATTCTCAATGACAAAGTATGCGAGACTGCACTCTCGCGCATACATATGTAATGTTCACATGCAAACAAAAAAAAACAATCACAAAACGAACGTTTTTAAGCGAACCAATAAATAACGCGTGTTCACTGCGTGGAACAAAAAATTCAAATTAACTTGCGCGATTTCCAGGCAAACTAGCTTCCTTTTACGGTAGTATTGCCATATTAAGCGATCTGGGGCTATGGAATATAAATAAGCATCTCTTTAGTTTTATATTTATATGTATACATATAATTTTATGGCAAGTGCGTGCAAGTGAACTTACACGAATTGTTCGAAGGCTCACGGCTGAATTACATTACAATGTGTAATGTGTATGTCTTTGTGTCAGTAGTATTTCTCAAAGCATTTTAGATATATTTACTTATATAGTATAATATATTATATTTACTATAAGATTTAAAAAAAAAGTCGCTTGCGATTTTTCTTGAAATCATTTTCAAATGTGAAATGTGGGTCACTTGTAACACGCACACACATACATATATAGATATAAAATATAAATACTTTTTAAACACACAAAGAAACGACGTCCACACAAAATGTTGTATTTCTATAAATTCACTCACTCTAAACAACAATTTATTATTGTTAATTTAGTAAATTGCGCTAAGCTATGACATATATTGCAAGATAGTTTAATTAGTTGTACGTGGTAATTATGATCTCGTTAAAGAAAGGAACTGACCATCTGGCAATACTCTTTTGGGCTGCTAGTTGATTTTATGTCTCGAAATAAATACTCGCGTTTTACGTTTTAATGGACTAAGTAGAGTTGCGTAATAAACTCCAAAAACAATAAATTAATGTGAGGTCACTAATCTTCTGCAAATATATGTAAATGTGCAGTGTGCACATATTTTATATAATAAAAATAAATGGTTGGCACACAACCACATCAGTTGGTCAAGTAGGTCTCATCTAAAAAGCTTTTTCTCAAGACAACATTAACCCTGTATTGTAGCTTAAATGATTGGTTCCTTTAATCTATCAGCAAAACAAAGTTGCGGAACTGGACGCGGTTGTCAATCTCAATCATTGCCGTCTAGTTCGGTCCAACTTCTGTCGTGAGCTGACACATCGTTTTCGGTATACCTCTGCTACGACTTCCTTGCGGGTTACATTACAGCGCTTGAGTTGATAACATAAGTTGTTGTTCGAACCGTGGTTGCCACTTTCTCCGTCGAACTTGCTTTGGGACGGGTACTTGACTGGTTAGTCTCCACAATTCAATATTGGAGACTACCTGCAGTCATCTGATGCCCAAGACAAAAGTTTTCAGTTTAGAATAGGACGATTTGACGTTGAAGTCGACGCTGAGTATCGCAAAGGCAGAGTGACGTTAATATCTGCGCCTCCATCAACAGTCAACAATCTCCAGAGGTGGATAGCAATTCCATCGTATTCTTTGCGTTGATCCGATATTGGGTTTCTGTGGAGTTACGGCCTGGCGTTGCAGTGCGTGCTGTTCTGTCGACACTGAGTATAGTGCCTAAAAAGTTGACCTTGAGCTGCCGAACTCTATAATGAGATGCAAGGACTCTTTCGAAACCCAATGTTCACGTCTGTAGTGTCGTGCACTGGCGACCTCCTTCCTACTGCTGCGGAAAGAGTGTATTGCCGTGAGTGTTCTTCTGTTAAGCTGTGATGTCACACTGGAATTAGGCGTGCACAATTTTGTAAAGTAGTTTAAATTATACCGAGTTCTTACCATTAATCTAAAACTAAATGTATACATTTTTAAATTTGATTATTACACTGTAATATAAATGTTATAGTGATTAAAATAATATATATAATTTCATGGGAAATAAATTAATTAAATATTTTTTTATTATATTTTTAAACTTCATCATTACAACCGACCTCTTATTCCCAAAAAAATCTATCGTTAAATTTATATTGTTTATTTATCAATATTTTTATATTAATATTTAAAGTGGATAAAATGACATTCCTTTTAGAAATGAAGTAAAATTTAATACCGTTAAAAGGTTTGGTAAAAATTAAAAAAAAAATCATTTTCGTAATGATATTGAAGCGGTATGTATCCGGTGTGCGCCATAATACACTGGCCCTATATCCCACGTTCCTTTGAACCTATTGCATAATATTTTTCAGTGTAGCAGTGTAGTAGCAATTTACTTACTCGTACAACTGTTGAGTCCATATTTAAAATTATAAGCATATATTTACAGGTACTTTAGGTAGACGAATAATGGTCGACATAATCGCTATCTAATAACTACCATAAGTGACTGACGAGCCTAATAAATAATAAAATAATAAATAATATGCATAATTCATGAACGGTATGCATGCACAATAAATGATCGTACGGCTTTGGTCATTTTCAATAAAAACAAACTTTGTCCGTTAGTATAATTTATGTGCTAGTGCAAATTAGCATATGTTTTATTTGCTTAACAACCTCCTAGAGTTTCGCATTTATATATATTTATATCATGAGCTATAGAGAACAGAATAATTGTATTTATTTGTATCTGCCTAATAGGTAACTTAATTGTTTACTTTTAGTGCGAGATGAGTCATACAATATAAATATAACTAACAATAAATATTGAGATAACTACGGAGAATTGGTGTTGGCTGCGTGAGTACGTGAGAATTCAAAGACACGGAATTGAAGGTAGGCGAGCACATGTCAACCATAATACCGCCTTGCTTAAAACATCTACTTTAATTTCATATTTGTAAAGTAATGCCTTTTTATTACCTATAGGCGAGTATACCTTCTGTGTGAACATTAAACGGTAAGCACGTACTACCTGTGCGTGTGCAGTACGCGTGGGCCGCACAATCCAATACAATCCAACAAAACGAAGTGTTTACACTCCTAAGACGTGTCAATTAAAGTGATTTTGTATAATTTAGGGTTAACATTGAATCAGCAGCAATGTTATTAAAAATAAAAGAATGATGTTAATTAATAAAATCAACAACAGCCATTATGTCATTTCGCGCAAAATTTAACAAACGTAATTTCGTATACACTGCACATTAATAATTCATAAATATTGAATAATAAAACAATAAAACACATTGTTGATATAAAATTGTAGGTCATTTATTTGTCAGCGGTTGACTTATTTTGCATACATGTATTATACATAAAATGTGTTAAACGCAAGTACACTAAAAAAAAAATTATGCGCTCATCCGACTAACGCGCCAAAATGTCGATTCGCGAACGCCTACAATTTTAGTTATACTCGTATTTTGCAGTGAATTGTGTGAGTAAGCCGTTACACGATTTAGTTTTGAGACTAATAACAACAGATCTGTGATTTACCGCTACAAGTATGCAAATAATAGATCACGAGAACGCCCACTGTTGAGGCGCGGCTGTTCTAGGATTTTTAAGATGTATATTTGTAATTTATTTTGATACGTCATAATTTCGTGGATTTCTAGAATTTAAAAAATGTTTCTTAATAACTAGAAGCTTGAACTAAAATAAAAACGTCAGACATATGTATTACTTTCATAAATAGTAGTAGTTTATAGTATACTCGTATGTATATAGTTAATGAGTTTTCGCCCTTCTTTGACGACGCCAAAGTGAAATTAAGGAAGCTAGCAGAGACCACAAAGATTTTGAATGGCTCTGTGTTCAATATCATACATGATATTTTGGGTATATAAATGAGCTCTGCGCGCGATTAGTGCCGAAATTTTAATTCAATAGAGAATGAATATGGCTTTCAGAAAGTACCTAATTTTCAAGGGTAGAATAATATATTTGCATACCAGACCACAAAAAAATCACATTGTGTCCCCCTTCTCTGCATATATAAAAAAAAGATAGTTCACTTCGACCACCTACGTGAATCCTAATTTAATGGTATATCTATGTCGTTAACGGTAATGAAATATCCTAATTTTAAGACCGGAAAGAGTAGCGATCCCAGCTAGTTTAAATCGCTTAAGTCCATCTCTTACAGATTCTGATTGTGGTCTCATGTGGCTGGTGAACGAATCCATTTGAGTAGACAGCTGCATGCGGAATTTCAAGGCAGATATAGAAAATGGATCATTATTCGACGTAGAGGAATCAATTATGTAGCATCAAAAGTAATATCAGATTGTTGTAAAAATGATCGAAATTCAATTCGATACACATACCATCGAGACCTTCGACCTTCTTTCTGCGTTTTCTTACCTGTGTAAATGTAAAATGTGCGTAGATAACCAGTCTGCGAGTTGCTTCGACACCAATATTTGAATCCCCATGAAATGGGTTTATCCTTATCACTTTAAATCAGTAGGTTCATCTTGTTATTAATATCCTATTTCTGAAAAAGGTTATTGAATTGGAATAACGGAACATTAATGCCATAGCATATACACACACCCTGTATAGAACAATAAATGTATGATAGCGTTGATGATTCACTTTTCTGAATATAAATAGCAAGATAGATGCATAGAGATATCTCAAAAATATGCAGAGTCGCGTCAGAGCAAATTAAAACTCCTAACCATCAGGAATGTGTTGTGAGTGTTAGTGCACATTATCTCCAATAGGAGTAAGACAACACAAACTGCACATTATCATTATCACATTGCCCCACAAGGGATTACAGGATACAATATTTTCTGATTTTCAGTAAATTTTGCTGTGATTTCAATAATAAATAAAACTAAACTAGATTTTCTAAATACTTTATATATTTTTTTTAATCGATTGGTATATTGGTTGTGGATTATAATTTAAAATTGTACACACACAAAAATCTTGAAAATCACTATTATTCGGGCTCACAGATTTAATTCTCTACAAATAATTGTCTATAAAACCAAAATATAAAATATAAATAATAGCAATTATAAGATTCTTTCAATTTGCTATTATTTTTGCTAATTAAGAGACAGAAAAAAAACAAATCGTTTTAATTATACAACGAAACTGCTACCACTTATAACTAATTTCCAATAATACACGCCGAAGTATATCTTATTTGATAGCAGAAAGCCGAATAATATATAAATTATGACAAATTTAAAAATCTATAATTGGGTTTGTTCATGATATTGCCGCACTAGAATTTAATACAATATTCACATATACGCAACAACAATAACAAGATGGCACCACTTTTGTCGTTGTTGTCAATACAAAAAATACAAAATTCAAAAAATATGTGGGTGCCAAAAAACGCGGACCGATAAAAACATTTGAGTAACAAAATAAATAAGTAAGTGCCAAAAAAAACATTAAACCTTTTTAAAAAAAATATGTCTTTGTAGTATTTGTTAAAACCTAAAAAAACAATTGTGTAAATAAAAAAAAAGCAATATAAAGAATTAAATGATTATAAATAATATATATAATTAAGATTTAAACAAATAAATTTAATAATAAAATAATTGTATAATATGTCCTCATAATATTTAAATATTAGTTGTTAAAAAATATAAACGCATACCAATTAATATAAAAACGCGTTTTGATAATAGAAGTACTTAAAATTCAAAAAATCTTTTTTTTTTATTTATTTATGAGCACATTTTATTTATTAATGAACTCATGAATTAAAAAATTAGATTTTAGGTAGAGTTTATATATATATATTTTATCATTTCTTTAAAATGTTTTCATGATTTTTTTTGACATCCATTTATTTATATTGGTATTCAAATGACTTTATCGGTACGCGTTTTTGGCACCCAGATATTTCTTTTTGCATTATTTTTTTAAATATGATGTACTCGTAATTTGTTTTAAATGGTTATCACTAACTCATTATTTGAATTCCATTTTAAAATAAAAAAAACATACTTTTTATTGATTTGATTGTTTTTTTATTGTAATTCAATTTTGTATAAATTGGAAATATTTAATATAAATATTTAATTATAAAGTAGCTCAGATGTAAGAACAAAAATTGTTTAGACCCCGAATGTAGCTCTTTAAATCAGTATAGGTTCCGCATGCTATTAATAGCCTATTTCTGAAAAAAGGTTATTTATTTGGAATAAAAAAAATTAATGTCATTAATTACCATATACACACGCACCATGTACAGAACTATAAGTGTATGATGGCGTCGATTATTCACGATTCCGAATATAAATAGCAAGATGAGATGAGATTATTGAATAAAGATGCACTCATAATTATTAAAAAAGATCGCATTTTTTTTAGAACTCCATTATACCCCATAAATTAAGAGCCTTTTAATAACAATTGATTCATAAATAGTTCTACATGAACAAATTATCACATATTTTATGTAAACATTTTACAAATTTTATAATATATATATATTTTTTTTTTTAGATGAAAATACATATTTTATAATATAGTTTTACATTATACGCTAGGCGAAGAAAATAAGATAATATTTACAAATAAGTTTAATTGAATCTTGAGCATGAAAAACTTGTTAATTGTAAATAAATATATA
>JANSTU010005353.1:0-17367 GCA_027564075.1 Bolitophila hybrida
GTAGAATCCGCCATTCCCAAGGGTTGTTTTCCCTAAGCGTGATACAAGAGGTGTTTGACATAGTGTAGAATCCGCCACTCCCATGTGTGATACAAGAGGTGTTTTCCAACTTTAAACTGTCACCACGCCTAAAGTATAATTTCCACAAATAGTACGGCTGTCTGCGGCAACTCTTTACCTTTAATTATTGACTATGAGATATTTTTTAACATTTTTTTTAAACTTTGATGCCCTCTCACACACTCTCACACATCCTGTAGATTCGCCAAATAAAAATTATGTATCAAACCTTTTTTCCCAAATATCGAGGCGTGCAATATCTGAAAAGCTGAAAATTAATAAGTCAAGAAAAATATAGTAATACACTTTTTTTTATTTAAAAGTCTTGCCGCAGCACATTTTAAATTAATTTGTAATTTAGTACCGGAAAATGGTAATAAAATACAAAATGAAAAGAAAACTTTTACGGATAAATATTATTATTTACATGTGCTACAAAGGAAGATGAAGGAAGACGTGAACTTCAAACATAAAAAAATGGCTCATTACTAAGTGAGAGTGGAGTCGTTTCCACCGTGTTATGAAATGCATCGCTTAGGGGTAAAAATTGAGGAGGGAGCCTGCTTTAGACGCTTCAAAAAATCGATATTTCCGAGAATGTTTTTTTGGTAAGGAAAGAAATCTCCGATTAAAACGAAACTTTCAGCGTTTATTATTACATATTTGAAAAGTCTTCTCTTCTTTTATTGAGATACATGTAATATTATTCTTCGTACTAGCATTTCGCCGAGGCGCCTCGAGTATTTATTTCTCTTGTGTCGGGAAAGATCCTGGTCGCAATTTCCATCTGAAACAAAGGAACCTAGTTAAACCAAAAAAAAAAAAAAGAATTTAATCCCGAATACTTTGTATAATAAAAAATCGCGCGTCAAAGTTTTCGTATATAAAAAAACGTAATCCGGACGCTCGTATACTTTCTTCTGTAACTCCGAAAATATTTCGAATTTGCTTCAGAAATTTTAGGGACACATTCTTGACGATTTTTTGAAGCGTCTAAAGCAGGCTCCTCCTTGAAGAAAGATAAAATATAAAATATAGGGTTGCCAAAAATATTGTAATAATCGGTGTTGAAATTAAACAATTTAGAGTAGTTTGAAAACTTTATATTAAACTCAATACTAGCTAGTCTTTTGAATTTTGAAATTGAATCGGAAAGCTTGACATGAACTGGAAGAGAATTACAGAGAATGGCTGCACGCACTTTAAAAGACTTGTTTAGAGTTGGGAGATGATTGGCTGGAATTATGAGATTATGAGTCCTTTCTGATCTTGTGTGGGTTAATAAGTTATACATATACTGCGGCTGTCTTCGGTGGATAACTTTGAAAATAGATTTGCCAAGCGGTATTTGTAGTAAATGGCTGAACAAGAAGTCTATTCAAAGTTGGGGAGACATGATCATATTTATTCAGTTTATGAACAAACCTTATGCAAGCATTGAAGCATAATTCTAATTTATGCATATACATCTAGCACTACAGTTAGAAAAGCACTGATCACCATATAGAAAATGTGGAATTGCAAGGGATATCATTAGTGTACGACGAAGGCTTATATCAAGAGAACTATTGTATACTATTATAGTCTGGGACTAGAGATATGTTTAGAACTAAATTATTTTGGTGACTCCAAGTCGACACCGCATTTAAGTCAGAGTTAATTAGATTAAGCTATCTAATTTTGACTACTTATAGAGCTGTACATCATCGGCAAACAGATATGAAGTGGTGTGAGCTAGTATTGGTGTTATGTCGTTAATAAACAACGAGAACAGTATTGGTCCCAGCCCAGATCCTTGCGGAACGCCAGATCCCAGTGCAGCGAGATCAGAGATAATACCATTCCTTACTACACATCGGTCAGTGAGATACGAACAAATTAGGTTGCATGCATAAGTTGAATACAAGAACTGAGTTTTTAAAACATAACGCTGAATGATTTCTTAAATCGAAAGCTTTGCTAAAATCAAGAAGTACTAAAACGACGAAATCCAGATTGAGAGGAATGTAATACTGTGGCTGGTAACTTGCAATTTTATTAATACTTCAAACACTTTAGAAAGGCATTAGAGCAAACTAATTGGTATAAAATCATTGATTGTGCTTGGAGACTTGCACTTGGCGATAGGACAAACAAGTGATGTCTTCCACGATACAGGTAGTTCCGCCATTTTTTTACGTATTGACATATATAGTGGCGTGTTCGACGCGTCTTTTCAGTATATTTTGTGCCATGAATCAACTAACACTGATACAACGAGCAGAAATCGTAAAATTGCATTTTGAAAATGGGTCCTCCATTGTCAAAACGCAACGTGCCTACATAAGTTTATATCCGCGTGAAAGACGGCTTTCACACCAAAATTCGCAATTTGGTGCAAAATTGGCAACCCAGAAGACCAAGGCGCTCAAACGAAAATATCGCTGCCGTAGAAGCCGATGTTCGTGAAAACCTAAACACATCGTGTCGACGCCGTGCATTGCAGTTGGGCAAAACTGACGCTTTTGGGCCGTCGAAAATACTTGTGAGACATTCGAGGAGCCTCTCTATGATAAAAAATGACCGTTTGGTGAGGCGTATCGACCAAAAAGATCATCGGGCCGTATTTTTACTAACATGTCACTCAAATAGCAGCTCTACTACGACTTCTCTTACAATGTACATGAATCATAGCAGTCCTTACGTAAGAAAATATCTTATGCAGTTTGACGTTTGTTGTGGTAGACCCCATGTAATACTACATGATATGTAGATAAGAGCGTTACTAAATTGTATATATTAGTATGGACATGAGGACATCGAGAAGTGAAAATGAACCACTTGAAACGTCTACATGCATTCAATTATTTTATTAAAATTTATTTTGATCCAAAGGATTATTTGGTCTGATAATAAAGATAAAGATAAAGAAAAATTTATAGAAAAGTAATATTATTTCAATTAACATTTCATTTCTTTTTAAAAACAAAAAATAGCAGCAGCATTTTATGGTAATACAAAAAAATTAATTCACTCAAAAATATTAAAACTAAAAGCGCAAATTAAAACAATTTAAAAAATATATATATTATATTTGTTAATAAAAAAATATATTTATTATTTAAAAATTAAATCGAAAAGAGCTATAAAATAACAAAAAACACAAAATGTAATTAAATATATGTATATTGATAAATAGCAACATCGCTCACTAACCTTATACATATATAAAATATACGCGCTTTAATAAACGATTTAATTTACTCGTTTATTTGCTATTGGTTTTTAAATGAATCGTAAATATTGGTTTGGCTCCACAAATGAATTGCTTTTCAGATATAATCTCTTTACTTCATTCGTTTCGAGTGTGCTCCTGTAATCTCCGCTCGACGCACAAAAGATGTTATATATAAATATATATTTATATATAATATACTTATATAATATATTTTAGTGTGTATTGTGTAAATGTTGATTGGTCTAATCGAAAAATGAGAATTACGTCCGGTCTCGTTGGATAATCGATTCACCCCTTTCTACGTGCGCCGGATATCTATTCTATACGGACACCCGCACACATTTGACTCGTGTGCATAGTACATTACAAGCAACAACAACAACGATGACAACACCAACAACAATGACATCCAGCCCAGCCCCATTCCATATATACGAAGTGGGCACCACCTCCACCTACAACCCCAGCAGCAGCAGCAGCTTACAAAAGCTCATAAATTTAATAACATGCACACAACAAAGGACATCACATATATAGCAGTAGCTTCTCGTTTTTTGTTTGTGTTTGTGTGATAGAACTATAGTGCTTTTGCATACTCCTATATATATACAAATATATGTGAATACAGGTCCTGAATATGTAGGTCATCGTCATTTACTGAAGCCTTCGCTCGGTCGCACTTTTTGAAAGGGAATTTTCCAGTTCGTTACATAATCAATCTCTGTCGGTGACGGGTATTAATATTTAATAATAACCATTCGAGTACAGCTAGCACCCGCATCAGCAACGTGAATTTCCAGTATTTTTTACAGGTTGTATCAACCGCATCAATTGAACATTGCCTCGAATATTGACTATATATCCACTTAAAACGAAAATCCGAAAATAAAATTGGAATCAAAATAAACGCATTGCAATTTATTTATTTCAAGTTTTTAGCGTTAGGTTTAGTTTGACCATGCAAATCCAGCTTTGGCGCCGTTTTCATGCGGAGGATCAAAAATTAAAAGTTTTTCCATCCGCTATAAATCCGTTTGGCAATGAATATATATATTTATATTATTGTGTATATATACATATTTTTGCAATGTGCATGGCCAAGAGCGTGTGCATTCAAATGTAAAATGTGTGAGTGTGGCATTTACATTTGAATTCTGTATAAACACACACATGCGACTAAATCTCTTGACGTGCAGTGTGCACTATAAGCAATATGCAAATGCAACATTTTTATTACTTTTTTTTTAGAGCGAGTGTGCTCAAATCCGTTTACTTGTACTCTCTAAATGCATATAAATGTATATATGTGTGTTAGTGCAACATGGCTTCAGTAGGAGCAGCCCCACGAGCGTGTTCGGCTCTCGTCCCAGATCGAAAATGCTGGTGAAAAATCGATGTACAAATATTTTTTGAATGTATATGTGTGTGCGCACTAGCAAATAGGCTTAAATTGGATTTTCGTTTTGCGTGCATTCGCTTTGCAGGGTGCTGAGTGAAAATAAAAACGAGGCCAACTTGTTCTCGGTGCACTTTTCACACTATGCGCTCGCGCGCCCTCGTTTTATTGAGGGTTATTTATTATCCAGACATTATGCATTGTTCGGTAAAATTGGTTAGATTTGTGCGCACACATACACACAAAAAATATGATGCAAAATGGTGTTTTTGTGTGTGTGTGGGAGGGATTTGCGTATTGGCGAGGAAAATGCTGCAAGCTATTGTGCCTCTTTTAAGTGCGCTCTAAAAAATATAATTTTATGATCTACCCATATTACGCCATCCGTCGGGAACGACACTCGTAAATTATATGTTTTTTTATTTTCACAAATGCCATAAATGTATGAGCATTGAGCAACATGTAAATTAATATATATTTTACATACATATACTTCGCACACATTGTATATATTTATGCGAAAATAAAAAAAATCAATACTTTTTTTTTATTATAACAGCAATGTCCAGCATGTACTACACACAGGTGTACAATAAAAATCTCGAAATATCACAAATTGTATTGTATATACACATTATACATGCTCAATTGCTCATACATAAAACTGGTTATTCCTATTTTGTATAGGCGCCCGCTGGCCGTGGCGTGTTACAAAGATACACGCGCGTGCTTGTAAACAACTTTGTTATATTCGATTACGTTTCCATGTCAATTATCTGTATTCATATATTTTACTTAGTCTTTTGTGTACTAACAAGTTTCTTAATTGACCTCCCTCCCAATGTACACGATTTTCCGTGGTTACATAAGTATATATATTATTTAAATGTTCGATATTCGATCGCTGTACAATCCATATTTATATATAAAATATGTAATAGTCCACCCGTCCAATTGCCCTGCCACCACCCTTCAAATTGGAATAACCAATAAATTGTGCTTCATTGTGTCGCAGTTTATTTTATTTGTATTTTGCGAACAAAGCGAATTCAATTGAAAAATTCATATTTATTATATGTGGTGGAGGTTTTGTTGCACGCGTTTTTTTTAATTCTATACAGTTTACGCACCTATACAGTATTATACAGGTTTATATTAGCATATATATATATATATATATAAAATACAATGTTTGGACGAAAATAATACCCGAAAATTTATCATCAATGTAATTTGTTATAGACAATAATGGAATTTATTCGTGTTTCCTGTTCTATAATGAATAAACATGTAATTGTGAGTGTTTTAAATAAAAAAATTAAAGTGCTTTTAAATGTTTTAACATACATTTCAATAAAACATGTATGGCGCGTGCCACATGCCACATTCAAATTTGGTTATTAATATATACTTAAATGCGTCATTTTTTTGAATATTATCGCGAGATTGGCGTTTAAGTTAAAATAAACAAAGAGAGAGGTATTCAAAAATTTGCTTTGCATATAAGTTCAATTTAATAAAAAAAAGTTTTTAATTATGTTCCAAATTCAATTTATTAATTATATTGAAGGGTTTGTGTTTGGACCCCAAAAAAAGCTTTTTTCAAAATGTTTGTGTGAGTATACATTTTTAAATAATAATCCACAACCAATGTAACAATCGATTTAACAACATATCAAGGAGTAATACAAAATAATAATAATTATTAATTAATTTCCAGAAATGTCGGATGTAAGGACCGTATAAACATAAAAGATTTTTTGAAGGTTCTTCGCAAGATTTAGAGAATAAATTCGCATTTTTGACAAAATCAATGCTTCAAGATTCGACTTCAGTCGCTCCGGATTTGTTATTTTTTTAAGAAGGACGTTATTGTTTATGAATCTAGGGATGCTTTAGCCCGTAGAAAATGCTATTTTATTACTCTTCTTAAACGCTTATTTTTTAAAACTGAAAGGCGCCTCTAAATGATTTTTCACATGCCTTAAGGTAGGATCCCTGGTTGAAGCATACAAAAATTACGATTCTTTAAACCGCTGTAGTTCTGTTCTGTTTTTCAATTTGTCAACTCGTTTTTTTTTACGTGAAAGTATACGTAATTTGCTAACCTTTTCCGGCCTTGATCATGTGTACATGTATTTTCATCCCCCACTTCCAGAGTCATAATATAATAGTAAACGAGTGACCACCTAACTCGAGAACGATAGGTCGTATCGAAAAAAATAAAAATGCATATTGTCAGGAATTACGCCAGGAATGTCCCCTACTACGGAAAACCGGATATATTGAAATATGTCTGATTGGCGCAAATTTAAAAAAAAAGTAAAAAAATGAACCATATTTTCGTGGTTTTCCAAAAAGAATTTAGAAAGACATTCGTAAGAGGCGACCTGCCCCTAAGTATAATAAAGAAAATGAATCAAACGCTATCGCGATACGACTTCTCGATTATCAGTGGCAACTCAGTTCAAAAAGTGCCATTTAAAGTTTTTTTAATCAAATTTTTACATGTTTATTGTCATAAAAGAGTGTCAAAAAAGTCTTGCGGTATTTACGCTAGGTGTCGTTGCAAGCGCGTAGTTCTAGCTGTATTCATCGCATCGGGTCATGCTATAGCTTGTTGGAATGGTCTTACGCGCTAACACGCTTGTTTGTTAGTTTGTTGTTGTTTGGTCGTCGTTCGTGAGTTATAGCGTCGCAAACATAGAGCAAAATAAAGAGAAAATCTGACATATTTTACAGTATTACTACGACAAAGGCAAATAAAATTTGTGCAGTTTATGGACCCGATAAAGTTTCCATTTCCACCGCACAACGATGGTTTCAACGTTTTCCGGAAGGCCTGTCGTTACCGTATCGACGCATGCGAATCGCTGCTGAATCGCAACAAAATCGACCCGTTTCTGAAGCGGATGGTGACTGGCGATGAAAAATGGGTCACAAGTGGGACAACGTGAAGTCCAGGAAGGTTCTGCTGTGTGTTTGGTGGGATTGACAGGGAGTCATCCACTATGAGCTGCTCCCCTATGGCCGAACGCTCAATTCGGACCTGTATTGCCAACAACTGGACCGCTTGAAGGCAGCTCTCATGCAGAAGAGGCCATCTTTGATCAACAGATTCCGAATTGTATTCCATCAGGACAACGCTAGGCCACACACATCTTTGGTGACGCGCCAGAAGCTCGGATGGGACGTTCTTTTGCATCCACCGTATAGTCCAGACCTCACACCAAGTGATTACCATTCTGTCCATGGCGAACGAGCTTAGTATAGTCGGAAGTTGGCCACAAAAGAGGACTGTAAAAATTGGCTCTCCGAGTTTTTTGACAATAGGGAAGCGAGCTTCTATAAGAAGGACATTATGAAGTTGGCATCTCGTTGGGAACTAGTAATCGAACAAAACAGCGCATATTTGACTTAAATCGGATGATTGTAACCAGTTTTATGAATAATTGAAAATTGAATAAAAATAAAAATACCGCAGGACTTTTTTGACACCCTATTATACCCTACCTCAAATAAAAAATAATTCGACCATTACTTCAGAAGTTAACACTTTTTAAGTAAACTACGTTCCAACCAACGTTCGAAAATTTACAAAGTATTGCCCAGATATTCATTCATTCAAAATAGATTGAACTTCCGCCAAAATTGCCGATTCCAAATTATCAATTTAGTTTGTTGCCTTTTCTCCAATCTTGCCTCACGGGTGCTCCCAACCGCGTGCTTATCTGCCAGTAAAATCGGGGCTCTGTATGTCTCTCTGTATGCGTGTTTATTTTGTCCAACAATTTATTTCGATGGCGTTGAGAAAAATTATCTTCGCGAACCTTTTGTCGCGTGGAAAAAATGGAAAGAGTTAGAAAAAGACGTCCGTCGTTGGTATTATGTTCTGGACCAAAAAGAAGAACATTGACAACGGGAAGTACGGTATTTCGTATGTGCGTATGCTTTTTGACCTACGTAGTGCGTAAATTCCAAAAGGAAACTTGATCGATAATGCAGATTGATTGCGTACTGCGTATTATGGAGTGGGCGTTTAATGTGTGGGTGGAATACATGTGGCGTGAACCATAGGTGCGCGTTACAGTTTAATCTTAAAGTTTCTGCCTAATATTTCTGTCTTCTTAATATTATTTTTTTTCGAAACAGCAAAATTACAATTAAATATTATATAATCAAATGTGAGGTTTTTGCTCGTTGATATTTAAATCAATTAGGACGCAATTTTATACTTTTCGAGTCGTTTGAACTCAACTGGCGAATTCAACACTACAAAAGGTAGTGAACATTCGTTTCTGGAATGTCATGTGTTAGTTAAATACGGTATATATACGATCAGGAATACGACACTTTTCGCAGAACAAAGTATAGAAACCGGAGAGAGGGCCGCACGCGGCAGGAAGCAAAAATCTTATATATAAATAATAGTTTTTTTTCTGAGTTACAAGTGGTGTAGTTTCCTTAAGGACAAATCTTCTTTCCTTTTGGATAATACTCAGTACTTTATCGAGAACAAATTCTTTTTTATATATGAATGAATGAATTTTTTCCTTTGAATCAGATATTTAATACTTTTTCGTGGATAAATTTCATCTCTTTGTGTGTACTACATGTTTTCATCCTTTTTTATAAAGCGTAATAAAGCGATAATTTTTGTGTGATACTAAGCCAAATCATTTTAGTGCATATACATACATACATTTTCAAGTTTTATAAATGGATATTGATCCCATAGGCAAGATTTCCCTGAGAAACAATATCCATTTCCTGAGATAATTCAATGTAGTCAAAAAAAAAATTATTTAGTGAATTTTAAAAAATATAAACAAATTGTTGGCACACAACGACCATCACCTATGAAAAGCTTTTATTCAAGCTCGTTATAATACAAAGGTTTCGTGATATTTTCGGTTTAAATTGATCTTATAGTGTTTTAGCCAACATTAACACGCTATTGCGTGAAAATGATTAGTCACAATTACATGGAAATTGTATGGTGAAAAATGTCATGACTGTACCTAGATTCGAACTCACGGCTTTTGGGTTGAGAAAGAGTAACATAACACAGACCAATACGCCAACTTTTAATTTTAATACTAAAGCATACAAAAAAGTAAACTAATTTGGCGTACGCATTTATATCCTAAAGCCGACTAAATTTTTTTATTATTTTAATTTATGCAAAATTAATTATTTTCCAACATTTAAATGATTCATCCTCAATAATGCACGGACAAATCTATCTATCAAATATCAAATATCAAATCTATTTTTGATTGTTTTTTTACATAGTCTTTGTGCTATATGGTATATCCAAATTTGGTCAACAGTTTACAGTGTCTCATATCAGTGTCTGGTTCTTCTTGTTTTCCAAAATCGTTATTCCACAATAATGGGAATTAATAATAATTAATAATAATAATATTAATAAATTAATGGAAAACTGCTACTTTTAATATTTTACAATCTGTATTGGATTTAGAAAATACATTTAAAATATTTGAAATACATAAATATGAAAATTCTATATAGATGTATTCACCTAAACCACATCACGTCCACGTAATCAAACAAATTTACAAAACCACCATTGTTTAACTAAAGTAAACAAGGTCACGGTAACAGATAGCATTTTAAATTTTACTGTCTTTTCGGGTGACACATCTTCTACATCAACTGCAATCTCTCTGCAATCTCTTTCTTTGCCAGCAATTAAGACGCATACACAAACAAAAAGCTTGTAAACACATTTGGGCACATATGCAACTGGCAAATATTTGGCAGCGACGCCGACGACCTTGGTTCTATTTGTCTCCAAATATGTACATACGATATAATACAGTATTATATTATATAATAGGCTGTTTGTTGCCTTCAATTTAAAACAATGGGAAGCTGTGTGTACTCTGTGGTCGTTCATATATGTGTATACTGTGTACGCGTCAAGCATATACAAACAGACACAAACACTATATATAAATAAAAAAAAAATGTCGTACTCTACCGATTTTATCAGAATTAAAATTCGCACTCGTACGGAATGGTAATGGTTTACATTGTTCGCGCACGCGGTTCTATACTTCGAACTGCGATTGTGAGTCCCTGACTCATGTGTACATATAAAACTGTGTACACAAATATGCTCAGGCACGCAGCCATTATTCAATGTATGTGTGTGCGTGTATCTGTGTGCTCGCAAATACGCGCAATATTTAATCAACGAAATGTGTTGTATTTATGCTGTTTAAATATTTAAATTGGTATTCTAATTAAATACACACAAATAAAATTCGCGAGTGTATATGATGAATTGTTTGAAGAGAGTATATATACATATCATAAGTATTTTAAATATGTTTCGATTGAATATATTGTGCGGATAACAAATCTGCAGGTATCACCTTGAGCGATTTCATTCAACTTTGTAACAATGTATGCATGAGCTAAATGTTTACTCAAATAATATAAGTTCCTTGTGTGTTCTCACTTGTCTGGACAGAAACAAACATACATCAGACAAAACGCCCATATAAAAACATACGCATAGTCGAAGCCATACTTTGTATATAATATATATAGAAATGCACAATCCGACCGAGCCAGCTCGTCTTTTACCAAGCACTGTTTTCGCTTAGATACGAGATTGTTAACTTCTGCATGCCAGAAAACCACATCAGTGGCTGTTGCGCAAAATGTGTTTGTGTGTGTGTGTTTGTGTTTGTGTGTTCCGGAGATAGAAGGAATGGATGTGGGAGTACAGAGATGCCAATGTTATTACATTGCAGTGGTTATTTTGTTTACCGAATTGTTTGCATAGAAAATGGCTGCTTTATGTGTGTGTGCATCGCATCGCATCGCTCCGGCTGATGTGACCCATTTAAGTGCATTCCCAAAAAAAAAACCCAAGACATTTTCTAGTTGATAGTATACAAATACCTTTCGCATCGGTATTTGTCATGTATTCGGGCGCTGTCACATTGTCTTGCAACTTATGCTTGGGAATAATGTATAAATTGCTACTATAGTGGGGAACAATGTACGCACTTTGTGTTGAAAATTGTTTTTTTTTTTGTTTATCAATAATGCTTTTTTAATGTGGAATTCACTTTGTCCAAAAGTGGATTTCACTTTATCTCTAAAGTTAAATACTCTGCCCAAAAATTTGGATACGTCGGCAACAAAGCAAAATACATTTTGTTATAAAATTGAAATTGTTGAAGAAATATATAAAATGTTTGATAAGTTCAAATAATAATTCTGTGAATTTAACAAGTAGAGCAAAATAATATACACGGAAATAATAAAAAAAATATTTCAAAGTTGAATAATCAATGTAAAATACTCTTTGCAAAACAATCAAATCACAGTGATGCTATCAAATATACCATTAGAAAAAACCAAAAAACGAAATACATATTACTAGAATAGTGGTAAAAAGTGACCAAAAGCGCGATATGCAGGATAATGATATTTTGGAATATTATTAATTTAACCATAGCCATAGCAGAGTGGGTTAACGTGTTGGCCTGTTTATGGGAGGTCGCCGGTTCAAACCCGGTGTTTTTCGAATGTAGCTCTTTAAATCAGTAGGTTCGTCTTGCTATGAATATCCTATTTCTGAAATAAGTTATTGATTTGGAATAACGGAACATTAATGCCATCAGTTAACATATACACACGCACCCTGTATAGAACAATAAGTAAATCTCGGTGCATAGAAATATAAAGTTGTTAGAGTCGCGTCAGGGCAATGCATGACCTGACCACTCGTGTGAACCCGTAATGGTCAATGAATCCGGTGTGCGGCATCGCACAGTGGCCCTATGTCCCACAAGGGATTACAGGATCCAATGAGAGAGATTAATTTAAAGCACATTTTTTTTAAATTCATATATGAAGTGTTTTTAATTAGTTTGTTACGATCTATTTTTGGAGCAGGTCACAACATTTTTTACGAGTCCGGCGTAAATATATATGTTGTGTGTATTTTTGTACATAGAATTTATTACGCCAGTCTTAATCAAAAATGCTGATGGTGGATAACGTTCCTCTCTTCGAGGAACTTACTTAAATTTTAGATTAATTTTAAATATAAAATTAAAACATTTTTTTTCGATAAAACATATATTTTTTATACTTTCAGCTTTTATAATTCATAATATGTATTTTTTGTATTGTCGACCACAACTATCTATATTATAGAATAAGTGGTTTTTAAAACAAATCACACATAAAAAAACTCGAAATTACGCCAAAATAAACCTCAATTGTACCGTTGCTTTACCACAAAAAAAATCTCAGTCAAAGTTCAAATATTCTAATACACAAAAGTTCAAATATTCTAATACAAGAAGGCATGAAATTACACAAAACGGCGTTGCCAGCACCTCTGACAATAGAGGTGCGAAGAAGGCGTCGGACTAAAAAAATACGCCGTCTAGAAGGCGCGATGCATGTTGTCTATTTTGTATTAAGAAGGCGTCATTATTCGTGCCTTAATAAACAAGAGTGCGAATGTGCTTAAAAGAAATTATTAGAAAAAAAATTGTATTATTTAATTAAGTTAAAATAACACAGTTTTTTTTATTATAATTGGAAGTTGAACTTCGAAAATAATTTGAATTTTTGAATAGAACGCTTAAAATAAAAAGGGAAACTTTGCCATCATAGAATAAACATAATTTACAATATGAAATAAATGTTGTTTGAAAATAGAATTTAATTAGGAAAAGTATTTTTTATAACTCCCAAATAATATATAATATAATAATAATCCTGTATTTGCCTTGTGTTCCCGTCCAGTATAATAAATAAATACAATTATTTACAAAAAATACATCGTAAAGAACGGCACGGATGTAAAAAGTGGAATTCACTTTTGTTAGTATTGAAACACACTTTTCTAGAAAATTCAATAGGACATTTTTAGATAAAACAGAATATATAGGATATAATTTTTTTTTCTAATCTAGACAGCTGAAAACAAGCTTATTTTCAAAAATGTTTTTCTCAGCTTGTTATACTTATAGAAAATAATAAAATTATTTACTTCGACCAGCGTTTTTTGTCCAAATGCTTTCCCATGACGTCGTAAACAAAAATAGAAAACGATATTTAAAGAGGAAGATTTAGGTGGTAATTTGAAAAAAAAGGAACGAAATTCGTCCTATTTTTACGCCGTTTGTAAATTGATTTATTAAATAAAAATTAAATGACCTTGTCATCGTGATTGTTGGATATCGCGGATAGAGGGCGAGAATTAAGAATTAATTAATTAATTCAACTTGACATTTCCTCGAAGGTCATCAATGTTTCGCCGATGGTACTGCGAATGTGATGCTTTGCTGACTTCACTGTGGATTCCCATAATACTCCGAAGTTTGGTGATCCTGCCATTCGGCACTTTGTCGCTTTGGGTTTTTGGGTCGTATTGGAAGCACCATGTCTCGTCACCAGTTACAATTGATTTCAGTCAATGGGGATTACTTTTAAGGGTGCTAATGACATCTCTTGATCCATTCGATTGCATTTTTCAATGTTTTTACGACGGCGAGATTATTTGTTTATTACGAGAACAGTAATAACTTGAACGTCTTAGGAGAGTTTGCTCGCACTGTGTATAACTTCTTGATTAAATGAATATCATACAATAACAAATCGTTGTATTATAACAATATATTATCTTCTTAACTAATAGAAAATGTTTATCTATTTTTATATATATATACTTCTAAAAATATAAAATAAATCAAATCAAACGGCCCATTTGTATTAACAAAGAAGCAATAAATGTGCATTTTGTTAGACCACTACAGTACATCAGTGACACAAAATTAGGACACAATAGCGTGAAAGCGATATGTTGTTTGGACATTTTTATGAGAAATGTATTGCTGCCCGACCCTCACACACAAACACAAACAGATAGTGGGCGCCTAGCGCACATTGACACTGACAACCCCATTGGGAACGCAAAAGAAAGCTCGCTCGCAGCAAATTCATAAATACAATTTATATGTACCTATATATATATATATATATATGTAATGTATATGCTCAATGTTCATGTTCAGTGTGCGCGCTTTGTTCGAAATCAATTTTCTGCTCCTTCGACTTGCAGTCGTGCCGCGCACACACACAGTGACACTCAATAAATGTGTAAAAGGGATGCGATACAGTCTGGTTGGCATAAAGTACTATTGAAAACGTCTTCCCACAACTTGCTTCTACAGTTTTCTACTATATTTTCAATATCGCCAAATAAAGCATTGAACTTTCAGCGAAATACAAAATATATATCTATAAATAAAATATATATATAATACGCGGCGTGGGGATGGTATTCGCGAGATAGAACCACCAATACACAAACTTCTATGCACACAAATACACATATACACTAAAAACTTGAAACTATATTTGATGTGTTGCGGTTTGCTCTCTATTTGATTGGAATACACATTGACATTGCGCCGATTCGAGCGACAGGGCGCATCGCGGCAAAACGCTGGAACAATTTCATATAAGAGAAAAGCGTCGAGATCAAAAGATCTTTTTAAAAGCAACCTCTACATTGAGTTTGTTTGTGTGTGTGTGTGTGTGTGTGTATGCCACAGTCTCGCACGTACTGCGCGCTTTGCGTTTAAGCACCGTAGTATTATGCCCGCAATATGTGTACGGAGCCAAAGCGCATCATCGAAAACCAACTGCAAAGTGGATGAACGAACTATCTATTTTCATTATGGATGTATGTACTTTGTACTTATATATCTATATACATATGTAAAAAGGACACACACATACATGCAGGATGGGCAATGTTGCATCTACATTGCTTGTGCACTCATACAGTGACATAGGAGACATCGCTACTATGTAATCCACTGATTAAATTTGATTTCAGCTTTTCGGATGAATCGTCGTCGTTGTCGGCGAATCGACATATATATCTATATATTTATACATATATACTCAAACTCATGCTCACGGCTTTAAATAGAGCCGTGGGACTAAGGATGTGTGCACACTAGCGATTTACCCGAAGAAATGCACTTTTCCGTATATATTACTATTACATACATATTATATATATTTCGAGAAAATGGCAAGGAATATACGTTTAGATTTAGATTGATGACGGTAATGAACTCTGTCGGTGTGCGCTTAACGTGTTTTACATTAATTCGAGTGCACAAACATAAGCATACATATATATATAAAAAAGGTCGTTTTATATATATGTGTGTGTGTGTGTGTGTATGACCTGTCGCCAATTGAATTTGTTCAGTATGAGAATAATGAAGGTATTTATTGATTTTTTATGTTAAATATTTATTATTCAATGTTTTTCGAAATTAAAACTGTGTTTTATAGTTTTCTAGTGTATTCTAGGTATAGTATTTTCTACTACTTTAACAATAATTTGTTACATGTTTAAAGTAAAATTCATTTGACTATGGGCTCTTATATATATATATGTATATATATTTGTGTATGTATGTTTCGGAAATACGCCTGAACGTTGAGTGCACGATTTAATTGTGTACGACCGGTTTAGCCAGACGATCATTATATTTTCAAACGAGTTCGCCGAAAACCCAGTCAACCAATTCTCCTGGGTCTAGTTGCTGAAATTACACACATACACAGAAACTCACACAAAAACGTATTCAAACTAAACAAACATGAGGTCTATATATGCGTCGGCACCAAGTAAATTAAATGTGTATATATATAACAAAATTGAACGTGATTTTTACTTAATTAAATGTACTTATTTCACATTGTATGGGTTTCTACAAAAGCAACTCGCTTTTTCAAGCATTTGCTTTTGTGCTGAAAGTACCAATGACCGCGACAATGTGGCTTTTATGTTGTTTTATTAGGTTTTAATAAAGTTTTCTTGTGAAATCTTGGAGATTTTTCAAAATATTTAATTATTTCAAGAACGTGTTTAAATCGACAATACTCATAAAAATGATTGTTAGTTAAAATATTTGCTTTTGTTTGTTATCTAATCACGTTTCAATTTCGATTCAGCTTTCGATAGCTTTTAAAATGAGTAAAAACATGAGTTGTACCCAAGAAATGAGAACATTAATAGTGAAAATATCCATAGTAGCCATTGCAAAGGAACTGATGTGTTTTAAAAAAAAAAAAAATTGATGCGATGAAGACCTACAGAGACACTGGCACTACAGATTCCCATGCAGGTAGTAGCGTTATAAAAAATCAACTAAAAAGGAGGATCGAATAATTTGCAGATGTAGTAAGTCCGACCCTTTCCTAACCTCAATTTAAATCCACGCACAGGTATCACGCCAATTTCATAAACCTACTTTTAGACGTCATCCCTTAGAAGCAAATTTACGAGGAAAAAAAATATTGTGGGGCGACGAATCCAAAATTTAATATGTTTGGATCCGATGGTAATTTGTATGTAAGAAGGCATGTGAACCAAGAACTGAACCCAAGATAGACTAATGGGAGATTCAAGTAGAGATACTTTTTTCAATAGCCTTTTTTGACAGATCACGTCTGAGTCGTGTCATGCTGTCATGTTATTTTTGTTTAGTATTGTTTGGCATTTCATAATGGAAACACTTACGCCTGAGCAACGTTTACAAATCGTTCAACTTTATTACGAAAATTCACGTTCTGTAAGGAATGTGTTTCGTGCAATTCGCTCAAC
>JANSTU010005364.1:0-17367 GCA_027564075.1 Bolitophila hybrida
TTGAAACCACCGTTCACACGTTTTCACAGTTGGTACTTGTTCGCCAAAGGCTTCAACAAGCATTCGGTGCGATTCCGCAGCTGTCCGCGTTTGCTCTTTATTCGGCACGAAACTCGACATGTTGACTGCACTGAGAGTAAACGATAATGACGCACGATTGGCGCGAAACTATGGTGGTTTGACAGTCGATGTTGACACTTCACACTGCGAGACATCTATATGTTCGAACCGACATTCCATACTTGTACACCTTGACATTAATATTAACTTTTTACAGTTAAATATATTATTTTGTTTTAATTATTATTATTTCATAAGAAAACAGAAATGCGAAAAAGTTGAAAAAAAGTTGGTCTACGGCTGACATCGTACCTCCTTGTAGAATCATCTGAAACAAACAAAAAAAAAAAGATTCTTGATTAGTATGTGTGTGGCTATAGCTGACCTCTCAAAAATAATTTACTAAATGGTGAAGGAGGGATCGTTACAAAATACTGTATTACAAAAGACTTTCTTAACAAAATACTGTATTTTAAGTAATTCTAAGTCTGAATAATATTATTGAATTTCATATAAAGGAACAAAAGCAAAACTCTTTATCATTCTGACTTGAATACTAAATTCTTAAGAATAGCCATATTTAAGTCTTTGCCGATCTTATTGCACCTTACGCCATATTATTTGACTAAAATGAAAGAGCCTCCCCTAAATTCAGTGGAGGGGAAGAAGGATTTTGCAGCATTAACAATAGTTTTTTTCAAAATCGCATATTATTCTTGCAGGTTTTAAATTTATTTGCCAATTACAAAGAAAAATTGCGAAGAAGATTTCATATTTTTCTTGCTCATCAAACAAAATAACAAGGAAACGATTTCATTTTCCACTTTACCGTGTATAGAAGCTGCCTCATTTATAGTCGGAACTACATCGAAATCCTATAATCCATAAACTAATGAACCGACATCTGTTATACACGCGTCTTTCGAAGGTTATGGCTAACTAAAAGTCATATGGATTTGATTCTAATACTGCCATCTTTTCAATTGACCTATTAGAATTGAAATTTGGACAAGCAACACAAACAAGAAATGGCAAAAAATTAAAATAGCCTGAAAATGTATGGCGACTGTAAATAATGAAACAACATTTGAGGTGGCCATGCGTCACAAAATCATCTCCAAGTGAAGTATTTTTTATGGCGATTTGAAGCTTTATTGTGAACTATACGCTGCGTGAGTAGAGGTGAATGTTTTCTTCGGGTTTTCACGTTGCGGAAAGAAGTGCTGACGTTACTTAAACAAAAAAAAAACAAAACAGTAAACAACTACAGTCGCAATTGAAAAAGAACCTTCCCAATTTGACTTTTCTTACGAACATTACATTAAAGCTGAATGTTCTTAACATACAACTGCAGACCAAAGGACAGATGTTGCAGGCCGAAAACAACTCTACAGACTGTTCGTCTTTTTAGCATTACAATTTAAATTGTTGCTAGACTAAATCAATTCTAAATTTCAGAATTTGGTTGAAATCACCGAATTTTCTGCAGTTTTTTTTTTATTTAACTTTAACTTTCCTATTGAAAAGTTTCCATCCGATTTTTGTTTAGAAATAATTGAAATGCATTGCGATCATTATTTGATGTCTTAAAACGCCGTCGGTGTGGTGGCTTCACAAGAAAAGTATCCAAATATAACAACAAAAATATTAATTGTCTGCTCAAACTACAAAACATTGAAAAACGTATGAATGCAGCAAGTCTTCATCGAAAGTTATCGTCTAATTGAAATAATCTCACATTTGGCAGAATACATTTTCAAAAATGAAAGCTTTGATAACCGAAAATTAATTACAGAAATCGGCTTTCAGAAAAAAATCTTAATGAGTTTCTTCGCATTTTTTCAACAGAAATTGTAATTGATATCGACAAAATAATTCGTAATTAAACAGCATAGTTCATTAATTACTTTTTTTTCTGTTTTATGACACGTATAATGCGGCGCAAGTAACTTGGCCTTTTTCTCTTTTGTAACAGTTGATCCCAAACCCTAGTAAATATGTATATTTTTATTTTATTTATTTCTCAAAATTATTTCAAAAATGTATTTGAAAGATGTTGAAATCTTTATATTTTTCGCAGTGTAGATAAATACGAAAGTTAAATTGGACATTGCTGCTTTAAATGGAGCCAAAAACCAAATAGTTTTTAGATATTACAAACTCTATTCTAAACTCTCTAGGTAAATCCGCGGAGTGGAAAAACACCAATATTAAATATATATATCGAATCGAAATATGTCCACATTTTTTTGTTTATTTTAGGTCATAGTGGTCTTCATAAACATAATAATTGTGGTCTCATTAAAAAAATAAATCATATAGCAATTAAAGAATGCTAACCAAATCTGCATAATACATAATTTATCTGGTATAAATATTGTAATTTTTCTAATTACACGACCACGCGACATAGTTTTTGTGTGTGTTTGTGCTATACCAAAGATTGATAATTTCAGATAATTATCCTATGTAGAAAAATAAAATCCAATAATTAACCGCGCGTTAAATAGTGTTACTTTAACACAAAAGCGCTCACGCTCGTTCAGCGCTGACACCACTGCATTTTCCTAGCTAATTATTACTAATATAGGTATACCGCATATGCGAACCATGCCAAATGCACATATATTTTTTTACAACTCTCATTTATAGTCATCTATTTAATAAAGGTTATTTAGTTTAACACTCTATGGAGGTATATATGTCTATGTTATAGTATATATAAATGGGGACCGCTCAAAAAATCGATCGTGAGCTTGCGCACTCACACACACACACATACAAAGTGCATAATATTAATTTTGCCTGAGCGTTTTATAATTGGCAGCCTGTGAGCGTGTGCATATTATAATAATTATGTATAGAGCAACGAACACGCATTGTACACGAAGCGAGTGTGCCCGAGTAAATAGTTAATAGCTCGCGAGTGCACCACAGAAATATTATTACACATAGAGCTGGCCAGAGTTGTATTATATACTTGCATATGAATGCACTTATATTATGTATTTTAAATGCATATTATATACTATAGTTGTGGATATGTATACTAATTACATGTAGTTTGTGAGTCTGTTGCGAAAATGTATATAATTAAAATATTATTAAAACAAATCGCTAACTAGACTGCATTATCGGTTGCATTTTGTGTTCATGTTCATATTTATATATATATATATATATATATATACACTCGCACGTCCGCGCAACGGTATGTAATTTTATTGGCAAATTGTTTTATTTGCATAAATTTTCAATTAATGCGGTTTTTGTGCTTGCGATCTTGCGCGCGCGGTGAGTACGCTCGTGTAATTACTAATTATGTGCGTTTGTGTGTATGGGTGTATATGTCTGCGTGTTCGGTTTAATTAAATGTTATCTGTATATTTGTTGGTATACTGATTTTACACCCGCAGCAGCGGCAATGGCAGAGCTTAGGAACTTTAAGCTATAAAACGCGCTGGTAAAATCAATAATTTATTTAATATAAAATTATTTTATAGAAAATAAATAGTTTTGTCTATTTTATACATCCACAGACACAATGCATACAAATTGGTAATGATTGAAGGTTTACCGCTGAACATTTATAATTGTGTACATCAATAACGAAGCAGTACAAGCGCCGCTTAATTATACACCTCTTAAAATGTATATTTCTTCCACACGGCCAGCAATTTTTTTTTCACCGCACTCGAGTGGTCTAACTTTAAAAAAAAAATGAAGTGCACACCGTAAAAATTCACTCGCGCGCCCGCTAACAACTTCATTAGAAGTAAATTTTCGCGCCCAAGCGCATTACAGAGAAATGTGTAAATTCTCTCACACCTCTATATATATATATATATATATATATATGGTATATATGCAATAAAATTATCCAATTAGATTAAATCTTGTTTTATTATACGCACGAGAACTTTATTATAGTGCTTTTGGCGCACGAGCCGAACACCACATTTGTATGTACACAACATTATTTATTCGCTCAGTTTATTTTCGTGTTTGGTGTTTGTATAATTTTCTGCGTGCTATATTGTATGTTATATATAGAGGAAAATCCAAGAATACAAGGGTATTTTCCATTGACTTTCATTAAATTACTATTCTGATGGAACTATATAGAAATTCTTCTCAGGCACACGTAATAATGACCTCTTCCAAGGTATTAGGCGCGCACAGAGATTACACGGTCATGCGCATGGCTGTGCGGCCTGTGCGGCTCGATCGGTCTGCACAAACGTATACGCTCGTAAAACTCGGACTTTACACAACGTATAAATCCACGAAAACTTGGAGCTTTAATTGCTTTTCATGTGTAGACACATATACCATTTAAAGCGAGGCTAATCGGTTTAAATGGTTTATAAAAGTAGTTGTGAGAACAATATTGTACGTATATGAATATTAACACACATATACAAACACCGGGTAAAGGCTATTAGTAGATGTTGCAATCTGAGTGTGACTGTATTGTGTGAAAATAATTCTATTTTCTTTTGCTAATTGATATTGTTTTTGATTATTTATATGATATAGCAATTATAAAATAAATATGACGGGATATTTTAAAGAACGCGACACTAGCTTCATTTTTTTTTAGATATTAATACTAGATGTTGGTGCTTCTGTCAAAATTTTTAGTTTTTCTCACTCTAATTTTTGTTTTGTTGACACTTTTTCAATTTAGAGCAAGAAATTTGAATTCCATTGTTGAATCAAGAAAACATTAATTTAACACGTCAAAACTTTTAATCAGTAACGGCCATATAATTTAGAACCAAAACCAAAAAATCGTCAAAAACCGAAATATTCACTGGTTTTAAAACCGAGCTTGGTTTTAAATTTGGTTTAAAACACGATAAAATTAATAAAATAAAAAAACGACCATTTCGCAAGTTTTACGTGTTTTATAACAACCAATATTCACATTTTTGACAGATTTGAATTGGAAATCAAACGAAAAAGCGTATTTTATGTTTGTTTTATAAATATGGATTTTATCAGTTAAATCAATCACGATCGTACCGAATGTTGGCACGGAGCACTGTAGACGACCACAACGATGTCGACTTCAGAAAATCCGTTCGATTGTCGAAAGCTGCATTTCGGCAAATGCATGATTTACGGTTTGGCACATGACGCCTCATGACGTTCAGCAAATGGCCCGAGAAAAAATTGTCGCTACTTTTGCGAAACGAATGTTGCTGCTGTCCTCAAACTGTCACTCGGTTCTTCTGCTTCCGGAATGCTGGCATCAAATGCCATTGACGGTCACTCAAATTCGGCCGATTCATTTGAGCGTATTAGCAACTGAGCTGCTTCGTTGTTCGTCTCAGTCTTGAGTGGCGATAGCAATGCCGATGTTGACGTAGATGGTGACGTAACATGCCGATGGTCCTTCTTTTGGGGCTTTATTAAATAAACGGTCAGTAGGGGTTTTCCCGTTGACTTGAAAAAAAAAAAACAAAAAAAGGAAACAAGTGAATATTTTTGGGTTGGTTTTAAATGTGTCTGTTTTATGTTCGTTGGTTTCAAATGGTTTTTAGAAATATCGTTTAAAACTCGTTAAAGACGATTTTTAAAACCAGTGAATAATATGGCCGTACGTGAGTTTAAATCAGCGAATCGGAGTGGTGTAAAATTTCGCTCCGCTAATAATAATAAAATGAAAACTTTTTAAATAAATCCTTACTAATAAAATGTTTTCTAACACACATGGTTTTAAACGACAACGTAAATGACCGAAAATAAATTTAAGAGTTGAGAAATTCCTTTCAACGCTTACTTGGCAAGAAGGTACGGCTAACATTAATGCTACACTAATGCAACACATGCTAAATCGTGTAGATCGTCGTGTCATCTATCTTCAATTTAAAAATATTTTGTTGTGTTTATAATTTATAACCAATTTCGGCGAAGATTTTGTAGAGGAGCTCTCTGAGAATGAACTGTCACTTCTCTATATTTTATCTCGACAGCTAAATAGATGACGAGAAGCATTATTGAGTTTAAAATGCCGGTAGGTTTAAATTTGTTTATTCAACAAAATAAAAATAATTTATTTTATTTAGAGAATTACGCTAGAACAAAAGGGTGGGCAAAATTGCACTGTAAAACTACAAAATGTTTTTTTACGTTTTTGGTGCTAAAACCCCTAACACCCTTTTCCGACTGTGCATGGTGGAGATCGGTTTGGAAGGAGACTTCGGACAGGCTAAATTTAATTGGAACATATAAATCTGTTAAAGCCTGGATGGCCTGCTTTCGAGACATGAAAGTGGCCACCAAAAATAGGGTTTATTGAGATACGGCAACAACAGTAGTAACTAGTGTGATTATTATTATTATGACATATTAAAATGTCAGATGTGATTAATATTCGTTCAGTTATTATGTCATTTTCTAATGGATTTTAGTTCTCTAATCGAATTTATTAAATTTAACGTAAATCGGCAGCTTCTTGAAACCAATATCATTGGCGTATTCTCGGAAGCATTGACGGCAGACCATATTTACGACCATGACGATTTGAGCACAATCGGCATTACCACGAATAAAACAACATTTTCTCTCTCAAATAATGCGTCGAGCAGACACTTGAAAAATAGTTTTTAAAAACTATTTTGAAATAAAATATTTTATTTCTGAAATAAATTTTAAAATAAATTATATTTATAAGTCGGCAAAACCATTTTAAATAGTTTATTTGAAAATTTGTTTTTTTTTTTCAAATTAGTTTATTTGAAAAATTGTTTATTTTCAAGATAGTTTATTTGAAAAATAGATTTTCTTCAAGATAGTTTATTTTGAGATAAACAAAAACATATCTATTCAAGTCAATCGATTGACAATTATCAAAGTTATTCAATGTTTACATACTGACGTCGGATACGCTCACGCACAGTATTCGATTCTCAAGGTAAACTATCATGAAAATATCCTATTCGTCAAATAAACTATTCAATTCTCAAGATAAACTTTTCGCCAAATTACATTTTCGATTCTTGAAGATAAACTATTCGATTTTCAAGATAAACTATTCCTCAAATAAACTATCTTGAAGATTGCATTTTTCAAAATAGTATTTTGAAATAAAATACTTTCATCTATTTTCAACATAAACTATTTTAAAATATTTTGATAGAAAAAAAAGTATTTTAAAATAAAACATTTTCTATTTTATTTTGATTTTTTCATGTGTCTGGCGTCGAGGAGGTATTTTGGCCATTTGGACAATTTTTATTATTAGAAATTTCAAGTTTTGCTTGCTTGCTTTAAGCCAAACGCGTAAAAAATCGCCAATTGTCAGCTGCAAAATGAAGTTTCAAAAACTGCTGTACATATCTGTTGAAAGTGCTACAATCGAATAACCATTTCAAAAGTGGAGTTCCATCGAGTAGGGCAGTCTATAATTGGTCGTTTGAGTTCGAAGGAGAATATAGTTGAATTTTTTGGCTAGCTCACGACAATTAGAAAGCTTGCTTCTTTTTTACTTGCATGTAAGTTTGCTGCGAGTACTTTTCGTGTGGTTACACGATGCGAACTACGAGCGCTCGTTGCGAGAGCTTACTGCAAGTTTTTTGTGACAGTGCCGCGTACGAGGGCAAGGTGTAGTTTTCTGACATCTTCAGTTCAGTTCGGTATTAGGCATCATTTGAAACAGACGCAAAATGAAGAAGAAGCAGAACTGTTTAAATTGCAGCAATCGATTATCCTGGCGAACATTTTACGGATATTGCAATATTCGAGTGCGCAGAGTGTGGCCAATCGATGAGCAATTTGGTTGCGACCGTTTCGGGTACATGGTGCAGAAAATCCGTAGAGACGAGTTTTATCGTAATTTCGCTCGCGCTTCAGAATAAGCATTCAATATTCTTTGTGAGAAAGTACGACAATTTGCGACAGCGGCGAGTGCTCACGACAAGTGATTTGCTGGAATGGAAACGCTTGCTGTAACTAGTCACACTGAGCGAGAGCAATACGCTTCACTCGCATCGTCTGTGGAGGCCTTTAGCCACTTAGAAAACGGAAAGCTGCATTGCATGCGCGGCGCTAAGAACATTAAGAATAGACCTGAACAAATTAAAATTTATATTATTACAATAGATTACATAAAAAAAAGAAAAGCTTTATTATGCTTCATCTTTTCTTTTAATTTCAAATTCAGGCTTTGTTCGAGATATGTTCCGTCAGATTGTCTTGATTCTCATACGAGTTCCATGATATTGGCGTGAATAAATCGTTGCCTGACATATTGAATTCGATGTTTTGGCAAAATTGCTCTTTATTGGGCGCGGCTTGAAAAAAATAATCTACAAAATGTTCAAGTTTTGTCCCTGATCATCTTTTTGTACTACGTTTCTGGAGCTAAAACACCTATCACCCTTTTAAGGGGGGTTTTTAAAGTTTGTATGAAACTTTTTTATTTGAAGTCATAATAATACAATAAAAAGTAAAATAAATAAATGTTTTTTTTTAAATATGTGCATCATTACATTTTACCCCTATATCCCCAAAAAGATGTTATAAAAATAGTATAAAAAAGTTTCTACTCTAAAAAAAAACTACGAAATGCTCGAATTTCAGCCTTGATCAAATTGATCACGTTTTTGGGGTTAAAACCCCTAAAACCCATTTTTTTAACTCCTTTTTAAGAGATAGGGGTAAAATGTAATGATGCACTTATTTAAAAAAAAAAACATTTCTTTGATTTTGTATTTCATTTTCTAATATTACTTCAAATAAAAAGGTTTCGTACAAACTTAAACCCCCCTTAAAAGGGTGATAGGGGCTTTTGCCCCAAAAACGTAGTACTAGAAAATGTGGTGCCATATTTGCAATTAATGCGGCTGCGCTATAAAAGTGCAAAGCATCCAACTCTATTTCATATAGATTCGGGTCTTATAACAGTTGAGCAATTAGGACTCTTTAGAAGTCCAGTTTTTTACTGAATCCAGAATCTGCCATCAAAGAGAATTTGGTGATCTTTAAATTATTTCAAATCGAATAAATCTGTGTTCAAATTATCGGTCGGAATAACCCGCGGTGTTTACCAGCATATTTTCGAAGTTGTCGGTCACAAATACATACACATTGTGCCTAATAAAAAAAATATTGCTTATTACAATGCTCAAGTGAGCCGCTTTGAAGCGTGACCTTTTTTATATTACACTAACACGTTTAAAGTCATTAAAAATAAATGATTTAATTAAAGACAAGCACAAAAGTCTTAACAACAATCTGTATAAACTTAAATTTAATTGCCCCAAGATGTATATGCGTGGCGGCAAACAAATGACCACGTTTCCTGTGGTGTCGCACAGAAAAACATACAAACATTATGCGTTGCAATGCACATGCATAAATTATTGACATATTCCGTGAGGCAGTCACAATAATGTGCCGCCACTCGTAGCCTTGCAGTTATGGCGTGCGTCTCCCAAGGGGGAGAGGACAATGGACTTGCGATTTATGGCCATCGCTTAAAAGCACTAACTTATACAATTGAGCGTCAATTGAACGTCCAGCGTGCATGCACACCTCGTATTTATACATAATATTATTATGACACATGAGTGTGATTAATTATTAATTTAGAATAACAGTTACTCGTAATTGCGCTTACTTGCTGATACTCGCGCACATACACAGCAATTATGTGCATATTCATACATGTAATTATAAGTGTTGTTAAACTAATCGATTTTTTTTTACATAATCTATTCCTGTTTTTCTTTACACAACCTATCATAATAAACTAACCCTAATATATTCATTTAACCATGTAATTCAGTAACATAAAAATTCACCCTTTAAACAAATTCACCCGCGTCAAGACGATCGGAAATCGAATTCAATAGACCCGGCCAATCGACTGGGTAGTTTATATATGTAAACTCATGCATAACCCAATATTAGAGCCTTAAGTTTGTCGGAAAACGCCCTGAATGGTGGCAATATAAAGTAGCTATATAATAAAGAAGAAAATGTAGCAAATCGCGTGAAACTCAATATGTTTCTCATTCCATTATAGTAGCTCACAAAAGAAAAGGCAAAAGAGGGAAAATTGATACAGGCAATTCGGTTATGTTTATGTGTGTACAATAAAGCACAGTCGAACAGAACGCATAAATACACCCAAGTTGAAGCCATTTTTGGTGTGTTTTCTTGGGTTTTCCCGTGACGCACGCACGCCAGGATTACGCTCCGTTTAGTTTCACACACACACACAAATACTTTTTATTATGTGGTGCGATTCTATTTCTGGGAATGGCTGGGAATACACCTTTAAAAAAAAAAACGATTTGCACCCCGGACAATTTGTATGGTTGCACATTTTCTGTGTGTTTGTTTTTTTGTTCTTGTTTAAACAGAAAATATCTTGGGAATACAATTTCGGAGCTAATTAGAAGGGGTTTAATCGATGTGTTTTTTTTCGGCTGTGGTTTTTTATATATGTACATATATAATGGGGGTTGTACTGGTGCGTGCTTTAGGCGATTTATGCCGTCAAGCGGAGGGTGAAATTGGATTTGCAGCAGGATTTTTTTTTGTTGGATAATTTCGTGTACACAGATTTTTTAAATGACAGAAACAGGAATCATGAGAGAATAATAGAGAAGGTAAAACAATATATTTAGTTCATTGGGCATTTAAGAAAATGCTCTCAATTTGTACAGTCTTTCGTTATTTGCAATAAATAATACAAAATATTTGATTTTTATATGTAGGCATAAATTGTGAGTCACTAACGAGTTTTTTATACATAATTATTTGTCAACTGATTCTCAATTCTAATCTAAGACTCAGAAATATGAGACTAACAAACAAATATATTTTTTCGTGATTTCCGATAAAATCTTTTTTTATCAACTATTTTTGATTATACTCCAACCTTGATTATAATAATCGAATTATATTCAGAACATCTGCACCATAATAAGTGACTCTTCATATTACCAAATACAGCATCGATGACTCTTCAAGATGACTCTTCAATTGAATATAAAAGTTAGGTTTCCAAACTTCAAGATTATGCATATAGCATTCTTGGAGTCTGTCATATGTCTACGTAATTAATAAAATTACCATAGACTGTCATTATGACATCCCCGTACAAATCTACTTATATAGCTACAAATAAATAATCAACCACAAAACACCCCACAGCACAGCGCGTAAACTCGTAATTAATTATCAGTATAAATCAATGTTTAAAGTTTTGCGAGTCCATTATAATTGTACACCACTTGAGGGATGCTTTGCTTTGCGTACTCTCTGTACACACCACCTAAACAAAACTGGAATATATTTATGTGCGCGATCTCGAAACGAAACAACGACCCCCGGGGGGCACGTAAATCACATTGTACCCAGTGTGTACTTGCACAGATCTGTACTCGGGGGTTCGGCCTTACGTCGAAGTTGACCAAACAACAACTGTCGCGGACGAGTGTAACAAAGAGCGCGCGTGCGTATATATACACAATAAACACCCACACAAGCGCCACCCTTGAAAAACATACTCACACATATATACATAAAGTCAACAATATGTATGAAAACAACAATTACAGTCAATGTACAAACAAGTACATATAAAACCATAGCATCACACAGCCAGCGCAAGTTTAAAGCGACGGAATTATTTATGAACGACATCGTTTTAATGAATATGTTTACACTGGGGACAATGTAGAGTGTATACATCGCACCACGCCATACATATATGCGTACATATATAATATAAACGAATATATATTATGTACAACACACAACGCCATTATTTACTGTCAACTTATGCGCGCAGGGTGAGTTTTTGATCTCGAACGCCCGAAAAGATATAGGTTATGAATTTTGTATGTATATGATTAATGGGCCGGTGTGTGGTGCGCAATGGATTTTCTATACTTTCCTCTATATAGTTGGAAATTGGATAATTTTTCAATGTAGGGTGCCAGATTGTGCTTTTGAATTTTTTGATGGAATATTTTAACGTTAACTTTTCTATTTTTATGGAAAGCGCATATGCGGGATAAGAGAATTTTATCACAATAATATGCATATTGATTCAATTAATCGTGACTCGTTCAAGTTAGGATTCATTGAAGCAACTATCAGTGAATTGTTATTATAACCAAGATTCAGTGATTAGTAAATTGTGAAATTATTGAAAAATTCTGAATCAATAAATGATGAGTCTAGTTTAATGTAAGATCCGTTGAATCAAATATGAATTCGTTGAAGCAAATATAAATAATTTGTGATTCATTAATTAGTGGATCAGAAAACGGTGATTTGAATGCAAAATTGTGATTCAATAAATTACATCTGATTCACTGATAATCTGTGAATCAATAAATTATGAGTCAAATACGTATGCAGTTAAAAATATAACAATTTAAAAATAAAACTAAAAATTGAGTGTGAGTTTACGTATTGTTAGTTTTGATTCAAAAAAAAAATCATATTTATATTAAATTATTTTTGAATAAAATATAGAAATTCAATTAAATGATAAATGAAAATTTTAACAAAGTTTAATAATTTGTATATGTAATTATTATGTATTCAACTTTTCGTGGATAATGTCGTTTTGATTCAATGTAAGAACATTTTGATTCAATAAAGTATGATCCTAGAAACATTTATGAATTTTAAATATTTGAAATGAAATTTATCTGTTTTGCTATGATTTTTACTTCAAATAAATATATTCCATTTCTGATTCTCTAAATTGTGATTCGCTGAAATTATGATTCAATGCTTTTGTGATGCAATGAATCTGTGATGAAATGATACAATGAAATTATCAATATTTTTTTTATTTGATTTGTAATCAAATTGTTAATATTCAATAGAATAAAAATATATGTATAATATAGAGTCAAATTACATATAAACGCGTAAAGATTCATTTCGTATGATTTGCGAATCAATAAACTAAATTATAAAATTGCTCTTTCCCACAATTATCCCTGTTTTATGCCATCTTTTTAACGGTATTTTTATAACCTCCGTCTTTCCAGAAGCTTGGAAACGTGCTACTAAAAGTTTCAGTTCCAAAAAGTATGAATGATCTTAGACCAATAAGTATTTTACCAGCCATGTCAAAATATATGGAATCTGGATAAGTTCCAGTTCCAAAAAAGCTAATTATCTCGATTTTTTCTCTTACTACAGAAGAGATTCAGTTTTTTTTTGCATATTATTAAATAACTTTTGAACAACATTTTTAAAAAAAATATATGAGAAAATATGATAAATTGAATTGATGGTAGTTAAAAAATTACTTACGACTGCAGCATCTGAAAAATAAAAAAATAAATCTTTTTTTTTATTAGAGTAAAACTAGTCTCTGAACGAAAGATTTAAAAAAATTAAAATTAAAAATTTTGGCAGTGGTTTGAAGGAAAGTGTCACTTTTTGGGTAAAAATTCATTACGTTGTCAAATTTTTTGTAGTCGAAGGAAAAAAATCCTTTGTTCAGGGACTACAAAATGATATTTTAAAGAAGTGTTTAAAATTTGGGCGAAAAGTGTGTTTCGAGAAAAACGCGTTTAAAGTTTTGTGTAACTAAAAAGTGAAGACATTTTTTTTTCAACTTACAAAGAATCTTCGATTCCAGGTCCATAATGCAACTGTCCTGCTTCACTTATGATGTCTAGGGCATCTTTTTGCTGGCTGTCTAAGATGAATTCGTGCCTCACGAGTAGAAGCATTGGATTTTTTGTCGGCCTTCAATATGCGATGTGCATCTTCCTTGCACGCTTATTCGCGGCAGTACCGACCAATTTTAATGTCCATACCATGCATCAACATTACTAAACCGGAAATCCCTTCGTTGAAAGTACATCCTGCGACATAATCAGCAATTTCGACGATCTTCGAACCAGCTGGAAGAATTTTTGGATACATTTTCCAAATCAACTAGTTGTTTTTTTGATTGAAGCCGCCAACACACCTCTGTAACAGTCCATCTTGGTTAAACTCCTCATAAATGGGTTTAAGGGCTGACAATGGCTAACTATGGATCGGAGTATTAGAAGCAGTAAAGGATCAGCAACGTTGAGCTACCTACGGAGCTCTCGGGCGCTACAGTCATGATAGGGAAAGTTCAAAATGCTATATCTCCTAGAGTTTTAGTCGGATCGACTTGAAATTTTGAAAATATATTCACTCCATATCCATATCCGTGTTTTACTTATGGTGACATGGTGCTGACGTCTTTGAGTTCTGTCTTATGCGTTATTATTATATATCTATAAAGTAATTAGATATGATCAACTATCAACTTATTCAAATTCAGTTTCTGGCTGCTCCTTAAAAAAGTACAATAGCGATAGCAACTTGAATAACTTTTGACGTGAGCCACTTTTTTATTTATTTTTTTTACATAAACTTTATTTGTTCCTTTCTATTTTATTTCCATCATGTTTTGAATTTAATATCCAACAAATGATCGCCTTTATTTTGGATGCAAAAATACACATTTTTTCGTGCATTTTGCATCACATTTTCCAGCATCTCTGTGGTAATAATATTTCCCGGCGAATATTGGCTCTGAGCTGAGCTATGGTCTGCGGCTTGTTGATGTAATTTTTACTTATCAAATACCCCCACAAAAAGAAGTCTGGCGGCGTCAAATCAAGTTCCGTCCTGTCGGAACGGATGCCATGTCATTTTCAGTCATTTCTGGAAACAAAAGTCACGCAGCATAGCTCTGTAGCACTCCCCATTGATCGTTACGGCGTTGCCAGCCTCGTTCTCGAAAAAATACGGCCCGTTGCTCTTTTTGACCGATACGTCGCACGAAACGGTCACTTTTTGATCATGGAGAGGCTCATCGAATATCTCGCAAATATTTTCGTCGGCCCAAAAGCGGCAGTTTTGCTTATTAATGCAAAACTCACCATCACCATGGAGCATGTTTCAAAATGCAATTTGACGATTTCTGCTCGTTGTATCGGTGTTAGTTGATTCATGGCACAAAATAGACTGAAATGACGCATCGAACAAGCCATTATATATGTCAAGTCAAAAAATGGCGGAACTATTCAAGTTTCAAATGCTATCGCAACAAACTTTGTTCAAGTTGATTTTGACAAAGCAACCAATCTACCTATATAGAAAACTTTCCTTTTCCAATTCTGTACAAACTCTCAAACTTAATGTTACTAGACGACGAAAATCATCTATGGATTATGCATTTTTCCTTCGTGGAATTAAACATTGGAATTCACTACCAATCCTCATAAACAGAACAAGAAATTTTAACCAATTTAAAAGATTGTTTATCATTTTTGTAAAATCTAATTTTCTACTTATAAATCATGGAAATATCCAGTTTTACTATTTTAAAATTTGGTATAGCGACGTACATGATGGTGTATGACTAAGTGTTCCTACTTACCAAAAATAAACATTGATTCAATATGATTTATTTTAAATATAAAAATTCATAAAAAAATCAAGTTTCTTTGTTGTGATTCAATACTGATTCACTGACTTCTGATTTGATTTGGAATTTGGATTCAATGATGATTTAGGATAAAAAAATACAAGAAATTGCAAAAAATCATTGTTATTTTCATTACGAACGAATCAACTTGATTCTATTATATATTTAAGGGGGAAGCCTGCTTTAGACGCTTAAAAAAAAACGATATTTTTGAGATTTTTTTTGTGAAGGAATGAAATATTCAGTTAAAACAAAACTTTCAGCTTTTTTTATTACATATTTGAGGAGTCTTCTCAATTTTTTTATTAATATACATGTAATATTATTCTTCGTACAAGCATTTCGCCGAGATGCCTCGAGTATGTATTTCTCGTGTGGTGTAAAAGATCCTGGTCGCAATTTCCATCGGAAACAAAGGAACCAACATTTTGTGTGAAAAAGTGAAAAATTCAACAATTTTTCGCATATTGAAAAAAAAATGGAATAAAAAATCACTTTAGATTGTTTAAAAAGTAGGTTAATCCTAACTTATGAATTTTTAGGTTCAACTAGAAGCGAATTTAATGCACTTTGTCCCGTTACGATAGGACGTTTAATCTTTTCTCGTATAAAAACATCGTAATCCGGCCGCTCGTACACCTGCTCGACGCATGCTCACTATTTCTTCTGTAACTCCGAAAATATTTCGAATTTGCTTCTGAAATTTTAGGGACACATTCTTGAATAGTGTAGAAACACATTTACGCAAAAATCAATAATTTACAAAACTGTCAAATATCACTTTCAACTTATCAATCTTCACAATAAAAGTCTGTAAATATCTATGTATATGAGTCGAATTGAAAGTAATACACAGTCACACTCGTTGGTCTCTTATCCGGTCAATCCAAATTCCTCGAGTGCGCACTCACATTCAATATTTATTCAAGATTTATCCCTTTTCAAGAAAGCGGCGGCGGCATGCTTGCGCTTTGTTATTAAATCCATACAACAAACCACTTAAACGTTGCCTTTCACTGGTTATCTGTGTATATAAATAAATATTTAGCCCGAAAATATATCACAGTATATGCAATTTGTAATCCAATCCCCGTTATCGACTCAATTTAGGCGTATTATATGTATGCTTAATGTCACATCAATTTCGCTTTTAAATTCGCCACGCGCGATATCCCAAACGGATACATATATACTCTGTATATTGTATAAATTCCGTTTGTTTCGTCGCCAGTCACGTGTCACCGAATCGAACTGTAAATACCCGCGTGACACGTGACCGGCATACGTCGTGACACGCGCAATCTTCGCATTTTAAATATTAGCAACTATAAATGTGGGATTAGGCTATATATTTATCGCACGCATGCCTAATACACAGAAAAGTGGCCAAATTACACTGTCGCGAATAGATATTTTATTTGGAAGGGCTCGAGTTTAGGTGCAGACACTGTAAAGGTGGTTTGTTTTCTTTTGAGGTGATTTATGAGCTATTGAGGGGTGTTTGTGTTTGTTTTTATCATAGGATCAACGATGTTATGCGGATTTGATTAAGTCGTGCTCTGTGGGGCCTATTTTGTCGGTATAATCTATAGGATTTAAATTGTAATTGTAATGATAATTCCAGTGGGATGGGACACGTGATTTGTTGTGTGAATCACATATTGTTGATGGAGTGCGATGTCAAGTTCTTTGAATATACCTTCTGTATAAAAAGTACCGGGAAATTGTCATTTAAATTTGCCGCGAAAGAGGTTTCGGTAAAAAAAATTTTTTGTAGGTTGGCACAACCTTCCTTAATTACCAACCGGAGTTTGGGCTCGATCTGTCAACTAGTTTGTTTATGG
>JANSTU010005374.1:0-17354 GCA_027564075.1 Bolitophila hybrida
CGCAAGCTGGCTCGACGGTTGTGTAAATTGAGCAGACCGACCGTCAAGAATGGAACAGACTCGCAAGTAATATTCGGCAGCCAGAATGGCATCCGAGTCCAAACAGTCGTCATCAATGCCTGGAATACAGGCTTCTTGAATGTGGACTTCCTGGTAATAGCTACCAGTAAAGCAGTATGGCTGCATGTATCCTAAATAGAACGCCAAGCAGGACGTGTGCTACGACACCGGAAGAGGAAGAGACCTCGTCTAAACAAAAAACAGATTTGAGCCATCTTAATGTGTTTGGATGTAAAGCAGGTACGTGAACACCTCAACAAAAGAGACGAAAATTCGTCACGAAATCCAACTCCTGCGTTTTAGTGAGCAGCACAACTAAGGGGTATCGGTTATTTGATCCTGCCAGCCGTAAAGTAATCAGTAGAGACGTCACATTCATGGAGAACCTGGAAGAATAGAAAAAGGTTATTGATTTTTCTTTGCCTGATTTTAATAATTTCTATTTGATAGAGGAAACTAAAAATGAAGTGAAGGAAGTAAATCGGCCAACTGTTAAAGTCGAAGCAACAAATTCAAACAGTGGCGTGATAAACGACTCAAAATTTTTAAGAGTCAGTTAACCATGACTTCGAAGACGAAGAAATGTAATACTTCCAGGATGCTGACTCCGAGCCGCAAGAATTCGTTGAAAATCATGACATCCAGCCGCAGCAAACTGTCACACTCCAAGAGAACGAGTCTAGAAGGCCGAAGCGCACACGCACACAAGTGAAGCGGTACACATCCAATGCGGTGGAGGTAGTTGGGAGGAGTATAGTTCTCGATCCGGAATCAGTGGAGGATGCGTTGTCGGGAAAGAATAGCGACCGCTGGGAAAGAGCTATAGATGAAGAACTCCTCTCTTTATACGAGAATAATACCTGGACACATACAGAGCTGCCAACTGGACGGAACAAGTGGGTCTTTAAAACCAAGATCGGAGGAGGTGGCAATATAGACAGATACAAGGCACGACTGGTTGTGAAAGGATGCTCGCAGCGTAAGGGTATCGACTATTCTGAGACGTTCTCGCCTGTTGTGCGATATTCTTCGATTCGTTTCCTAATCACTATGGCTGCCAAGCTCGAAGTGGACATCGATCAGTTAAATGCAGTTACTGCATTCCTCCAGGGCGATTTGAAGGAGGAGGTGAACATGCAGCAGCCCGACGGAATGCATGATGGCACGAATCGAGTGTATCGTCTATATAAATCGCTGTACGGACTGAAGCAAGCCACTACCTTGTCGATGAAGCCAACATACTCATCGTTACTGTTTACGTTAACGACTTGCTGATATTCAGCAACTATAAGAATATGAAAATGCAAATCAAGCAGCAGCTTCTATCGTCGTTTAAAATGACGGATAACGGCGAAGCAAAATTCATTCTGGGAATGTACATCGAGAGAGATCGTTTTAGTATGGCCGACAACAATCCAATCCACCAAACTTATATTTAGTAGTTGGTTTGACTACGGTGTCTGGCAATTGCAAATAACTTTTTCCAACAGATATGCACACCAAATGTTTTTCACTTCTCGCAAGTCGCGAGTGACTATTTAGCGTTTTTGCGTGTGACAATTGTTTGTTTATATATTTTTGTCAATTTTGTCGTACTTGAACATTCTTTAATCACCGCAAATAATTAACCAGGGTTTCATTTAGACTAGAATTGTGCTGTACTAGCTCATATTTCTTCAAGCTCCAAATATATGCATTGGTTATTATTGAATGGTAGTTCAACTATATAGCGTCCATCTGATCTTCTATCCGTATTTGTTATATAATGCGACTCACAGATTTGTTCATCCTGGTGTGTATTTTCGTTCTTGGTGTTAGTTCAACTCCCAAAAACGTTTTAGTTATCTATAACCACTTTGCTTATCAAACTCTTTATGATGCTCACGGCATGTTCACTTCTACTTTTATGGATTGGCCCCGTGCAGCGTTGAAACTGGCGACTGGCTCGTTGGCTCTGGCTGCTATGAAATCCGCTTCTGGATCGTACTGACTGCTCGGGGTGGTCAGTGGCTGACTTCTGGTTTTATTGACTCTGGTCGCCATTTTTTCCTGGCTTGCTAGGTTTGATCGCTCGTCTTCAATGGTTGAATGTGAACTGCATATCCGGCTCGAAGGACTAATGTTCTTCGCTTCAATAGAAAGAATACGCCTAAGTTCTTTAGGCTCCAAATTATGATAAAAAAACAACAATTAATTCTTTAAACGGTCAGCAACCTAACACGACGAGTTTCAGTTTAATGTGATGGGTGTATTATAATGACCAATATTATTTAGGTTCGAAGCCTTGAGGCTCGTATTATGTTATGAGACTTGTTACACTTTAAGATTCCTTATTTTACGTCGCTGAGCAATCAAACTCATAATATGACTTCATGTAGGGTAATGTTTTGATAAAGGTCATTTATACCTTTCTTAATATCTTCTACTTCATATGTAGTGCACATACGGAAGAGCAGTAGATTTATGATTCTGTCTTCATGAGGTGTGAATCTGTGTTGGTCAATCTTTTGTTCAGAAACAGATGTTGCAATGATGTCATAATCTTTTCGGTTTCCTGTACGAATGTGTGTGCAGGAACCGTGTGGGCCATCAAGATCAAAATTGCTGTGTCCAAGAAGCTCAGTGAAATGTAAAGTACTTCGAAAAGGGTATTAAGTACTTTGTTTTATCCAGAGAATTTATGATGAGTTGTTCCTCGGCGTTATCGCCACTATGTAAGGAAATTATTTTACATCGTTTTTATTTGTCTTTAGATAGTAGTATCTAAGGGGTAGTAAACTGCCAACCAACAGTTTACAGTAATTCCGCAGCGATATCTCGCAGTAATCCAGTTCAATGTTTCAAGTAACTCCCAGCGCAAACAGGCACCGGAAACCTCCTCATCCTCAAACCCATTGCAGTAAAACACAGCATTCACCGTAACTTCATTTGGACCACCCGGAGTGTAGCACACTACAGCGGTAGGGGCTTCCCGGTGGATCAATCAAATAACGGATTAGCCTTTAAAATATTCCAAGATTTCTTCTTATCGTTTTCAGTCTCCGGTTCCAGGAATGTATATTGTTCCTTTGGCACATTTTTTTAGTGTCTTCTGGATCCACTTATTTTCTATGTATGAAGTTTTAAACTCGGTCTAATACACCTTGACATGAAAATCCGTGTCCACCTCTCTTCCTTTACCTTGGCTGTATCTAATGTTCGTGCTCTCCTTTCGCACCTGTCGAATTGGATCTCAATACTTTTCCAAATTATTGTCTCCACTGGCTCACTCACTCACTCCGACTTTATATTTAAAACTCTATAAACTTTGAACATACTTTTTTTAACAGTTATAATTATAATAATAATAATACCTTCTATAAGGTCCATTCTATATAATTATAAATGATTTTAAGATAAAATTATATATTATATAAACTGGCTTACGTCTAGCACTGATAACTCTTGTAGCTGTAATCCTCGACTGGATATGATCTGGTTTCAAATTGAACAAGTTGACTATAATTCGATTTAATTCAATCCGGCTCGAAGGACCAATGTTCTAACCCTTGACAATGAAAGACACTTTAAATGTTATTACATAACGCAATGTAAATTTTCTAAACTAAGTGCCAAATATTTATTTATTTCCACTATATTTACAGAATTTATGCAGTGTCAAAAAACTCACCTCTTTGAGGATGGGAGTAATTATTGTCCTTCCTTCTTTTGTATTATCAATAACTCTCTACTTCAATTGTATTTGAGCTGCTTGAGTTTCTTTAGATGGTTTTCCTTTGTTTCGCTGGTATTTGTGTCCAGTCTGATTATACTGTGTAGTTCAACTAAGTGTCGGACAGGATTTATTTTAAGACTTAGGCAAAGAGTACCGAGAACATAGACTGAGAGCCGTTTAAAATTTGCTTTTATTTAACAAACATATGGGTTTATATACATAATTTGTTTGCCACCGCCTTAGACCGGTTATCGAATCGTTACTTCATACCCAACTACCCAAATATCCATGTGAGTCGGTTGCTGAGACTAATTAGCTCCCAGCGTGGACAGGCTGCGAAACTCAAGGGGTAGTTATGATAAAATTTAATATGAGAGATTAATAATGAATATTCATATACGAAATATAAATTCACCAACGTGAAGCCGCGCGATCAGCATTTATGAACCAATGAGCCTGTATTGGTGTCTGGTGAAAGTCTTGTATATGTGGCAAAGGGTATTTGTCTGGAATTGTCTTAGCGTTTAGGCGACGGTAGTCACTGCATGGTCTCCAGTCACCGTTTTGTTTTTGCTCGCACAAATATGCAAATTCGGCCTTTGCGATGCATAGTTTTTCTGGAGACAATCTTCGTGGTTTTTCGCCTCCAATTTTTTGCATTCGAGTTTGTTGCTCGTTCTACTGTTATACCTTTGAATTATTTTATCAGGAGTGCGGTTGTTCCGGTGAGAGGTTCGCTGATTAGTGGCCTTACCGAGTAGTAGCTGATTCGTTGCATACTGCATATAGCTTCTAGGAGGGCTGTATTGTCGCGTAAAAGTTTCCTCTTGAGATCGACCTGTAGGTCGAAATGTTGCAGGAAGTCTGCTCCGATGATCGTATGATTTACCTTAGCTACGGTAAAAACCCATTTGAATTTCCTTTGTAGGCCTAGATCCATTTCAACCAGTTTCTCGCCGAACTTGGTTATTGTTGAGACGTTGGCAGCATACATATCTGAAGCAACTGAATGTCTTAGTTGTGTTGTGGTCGGCGGAATAACCGAGATATTGCGTTACTGATGGTGGACGTGAACTGTGTGGGCCACGGTTTGGACTGCGACTGGTTGCGCGGGAATTCCGTGCGTTGCTGCGATACCATTCCTCAGTCAGGCGGTGATAACGTGGTCGGTGAGTTCGCAACCACATTTTTGGGTTACCAGCCCAGAAAGGAGGGATCCGCACCGAAACTTTTGAAATCTCTGGTTGCTGTGCGGGGTGTGGCATGTCGAATGGCATGTGTTCGAAAGAAAAGTACTTCGCACTTTTTTCGGACCCGTTTGTGATGATGGCCGTTGGTGCAGTCGGTTCAATCACGAGTTGGCACATCTCTATGGTGAGCGGGACATCACTCACTTCATCAAAGTCGATAGACTGCGATGGCTGGGGCATGTACTGCGGCTGGAGGATGCGCCGTGTGCCTACAAGGTTATTGAACAGTAACCCCATTGTCGAAGAAGAGCTGGTAGGCGAGATGCAGGGCGCGATTGCGTTAGATTTGCGAACGCTTGGAGTAGTAGTAACCCACAATGGGTTGAAGGCTAGAAAAGAATAAGAAGAAGAGTCTTTTGTTGCGGTTGCTGTCGAGGTGGTCGTCTTTAGCGGAATTGGTTCCTGTGTTTGGGTCGCTGCCCTTGTTGTTGTTGTTCGCTTCTCCGTATCATCCTCGTTGACGAATACCGGTTTTAGGCGATCGATGAAGATGTTCCTTTCTTTACCCCTAATTAGCACTGTGAAACCTTGTCGGTTCGTTTCAGTACGCGAAACGGTCCGTCGTAAGGAGGCTGTAGAGGTTTATGCACAGCACAAGTCCGGACAAACTGTAACAAATTCAAAGTATTCTTTAGTGAGGAAACCAAGAGTGGTCTTTTTTGGATATTCCGAATAACTCTTCTGGTAAGCGGAGTGTTGTCCCGTATACCATTTCCGCTGGTGTTCTAAGTCAAAGAATACCCCGAGAACATAGACTGAGAGTTGTTTAAAATTTGCTTCTTCTTTCTTAATATATTCAAACACTTCGCAAAGCAAATCGACAGTAATCATTGATTTTATTGCGTATATTTTACTTCGTCAACAATCACGAGAAAATACAGGTGGCTTCCAATATATCGCGATAACATGTCTGCATGTACGTACGTCAACATTGTTAAAGCCCAACGCTGAAGTCGATTTGATGTACACGTTGGTATACCTTTTGTCTGGCGGAAGTTGGCAAGTGCCAATTTGACGCCAAATGGGTGATGGCTGTATAGGAATAGGCCAGTGGAGTAAACCCCGCAGATTCGTGGACATCCACACGATTTCCGGACTGCGACAATATGTGCCGGCCAATCGAAGTCAATTGGGGTTACTATTCCGGATTCCTCAAGGCGTTGTTGCTCTGTCTCGATATCAGATGGGTTTTAGTGCGAGAGTAGCCTTGACTTTTGTGCATCTGCCACAGAAATCATTAGGTATCTTCTTTGGAGAGAACTGACAATATCATTCGTCGTCGACGGCGAAACTTTATCGGCTGTCATAATGAAAACTTTGATGACGCTGCGCAATCAGCATATTTGATCGCGAGCAAGAACGACATCGGCGTCGTGCACCCGTACGGTATTTATCACCACATTTCTCAACGGCCACGGCCGCATAGCATGTTAAGAAACGTTTGTAGTGCGAATATGATGTGATGGCATATATTATTAATTATTTAACGGACAGCACTTCGGTACTGTTATTTTTTACTAACCCTGCAGGTATCCCGCTGACAATACCACTTTAAACAAAAAACAAAATAATTTTAAATTTAATTTTAATTTTAAAAACTTTGCAATCCGCATGTAAATAAGGAATCCAAAAAAACATTCCAATTAACGAATAACTATATTCAAATTTACACTATATAGAATATTGTATTCATTACAAAAAAAGGCTAGTAGTAATCTTTGCCAAAGAATTTTTATAGTATAAGAATATTAAAAAAAAACGAAACATACGTATATTTCTAGAATTGACATCGATGGCGTCATGTTTACTGTTAACCGTATAATCGACTTATATATCTGAATTTGGCTAAATACGTTTATTTTGTATCTTGCGAATATTTAAAAAAAAGCTATAAAAGAGCTTCATTTAACATAGGATAAACTTCCATACGTGCTGAACGTTCCAATTTTTCTGAGTTATTTTAATATATGAAAATAAAAAAAACGGAACACAACACTAGAAATGTTTTACCTTAAAACATAAGAATCTCTTTCATTACACTTTAATATCTATGTGTTTTTTTACATTTACATATTTTAATATTATATAAAAATCATATCTAATCACTCCATCTCATAATAAACAAAAAATGTTTTATTTTTTTTTCATGTAAATATATATAAAAGATAAACTCGATCTTTTTGTAGAATCTTGAGAATGAAAATATCAGTACGATTGTAAAGGATTACAGAAAGTCTCGTTGGTTTTATAAACCAAGAAAAGTAATAAAAGAGCGCGTTCAATCAGATGCGCTTGAATGTTGATATATAAGTATATGTTTATATGGATATGACATCCGAAAACGAGTTAATATGAACCTCTGACACCTCAAGGTCTCCTGGGTCCCCTTGGCTTAGAGCAAACCCTGTATGACACGCTAGGGGTGCTCACATCACTCCCTATGACTGTTTGTTTGACCTTTGTATAAAATCCACAAACCTCGTCTAAAATCCAAGGACCATAATATAGAGTCAATCTCGCCAAGATGAAAACCAAAATCCACCACTTTATAGTCCTCAGAGATATTGACCACCAGTCTGAAGTTACAACTAAATCCTGGTTTGAGAGGACCATCGCATCACTCTGAGCAGTGACCTCCTCGACAAAATATGAATTGAGAAGAGCGTCCTCGTCTATAATGTCTCGTAAATCAATCAGATCTGAATCTATAGTCAAGAGCCGGTTGTTGTAAATGGCGATTTTTGTCAAACAAGCTATCCGTTATAATAGATCCAGTTATATCCTTTCCTATTACATGATTTACAACTCTGTGACTTGGAAGTATTTTTATATAATGTCCCATGCTTCGATACAACTTCTGTTCCTTTATTTTGTACACTGGATGATATCCAGGGCTTAATGGGGAAAAGTGTTGCAAATCGAAGTTCGAAACCGTTTTGGACTCATATGACTTAAATAGAACATCTCTGCATCTTTGGTTCAAGTTGGCTGTGATCAAATCACTTTCTAAAATCTCGGCCTCATGTATTCCATCCTCCGACTTTATATGTTGATCAGGCTTGCATTCATTCATCTTTGACCTTACCACGCTTAAGGTGTCATCTCTCTGATACTGCTTTACTCTATCCACTCTCAAGCAGATAACCCTTGACATCACAAAACGTCATCTTGCACTTAACATTTGATGTCTTCCTTGAAATGTCTGGTGCATATATCGCCATTTTGCTCTTGTCTTCAGTGATGTAAACCGTTCCGATAGATTTCACCATATGGCTTGTCCGATTGCATGTCTGCGTCAAAGCTTTATCAAAATAAAAATGAACATTAGATCTTGTTGTCTCATATGGAGGATTACTACAAAACCCCTTCAGTAAGGTCGGATGGACTATCCCCATTCTATATGGATCGTATCCAACTGACAATTGCGAAACTGTCAATCTTATAGATTCCAATGTGATTTTAGATCTCCAACTGCAATGAGCATCAGGATATCCCACAAATTTGTTAAGCTGATGGGAGTAATCCTTAACAGCATCCACACACTCGGTTGCTGAGATCTTAGCTGTAATCTCTTGCTTATCGTAAGCTGACATGAATAGGGCACTTGTCTCACATGAAGTCTGAAGGACGGTTTTAGAGCATAAGAAACCAAATTCTCGCAACATCTCACTTTAGCATATTTAGTATAATTGTCTAAGATTACCAATAAATTATACACATAATATATAGAAAATTGTTAGATTTATAGTTAAATTGTTATTGTGCCTTTTAACTGCATTTTTTAAATAAAATATGTTCACACACACAAACATAGACTATAATAATACAAACGAAATTGTAATAACCAGTCATACTAGTAGTATAATCAAGTATAATCAATAAAATAATAATAAAGTATTTAAAATAATTATAATGAAAATAAAAACATGCAAATATTATAAAATGGATTTCATGAATATTTTTGGCAGTTTTTCGATTTGATGTTTTCGTATATGGAATAAAAGGTAAAAAATTCGTGGACTGTGAGCTGTATCGCGAAAAAATGGTAGCAGGTGACCCACAAATCCTGCAGAGAATATGTGTCGACCTGGAACAGAAATTAAATACTATGGGTGTTGGTGCATGGCAAAACTGTCGTAAAAAATATGGACCAGTACCCGCTGTCAGGACAACAGCTCCACAGTGAGAAAGCAGCTCATCCCACTCTTTCCGAAAGTGGCTTTCAGGGCTTGTGAGTGAACCCAATTTCAATCTAGTACTTCATTCGTGAGCTGTCTGTTTTCGGATAGAAATATTTGCTATGTGGATACAAAAATGTAGGCCAACATAATAACAATACAAGAAAAGAAGAAATATTGTTCTTGAAGTCAAACGTTAGATTTCAATCAATAATATTCAATAACATAACAGTTCTTCAAATACAGTAATTAAAAATACAATTGAAATAATGGACATTTTATACAGTCGTAGAGGCATGCTGCAAGAGTTCGGTGAGTGTGGTTTATCTTATGTTCTACGTATAGTATTATTAATAATGTATTATCTTGTTTCCCTTAGGCAAAAATACCGTGCATTTCCGAGGAGCAACAGGGACTCAAATGATCCTTTTGAGACTCAATCGGACAGGCAGATTAAAACAACATGCACAATATGAAAAGCATTCGGTATTCGTTCTTGGGCGGGCCGCACTCTCTGGACTCACCGTCACCATCGATGGCATCTCTAATAGCCACAATCCGCTCTTCAAAATGGAGACATCTCTGGAATCTTTTTTGTTCAATATAAGCCAGGTGACTGGTGTGACTGGCCTTATCTTACGGAATAAGGTTCTCCATAAGAATTTGGACACCATTAAAAATTACTGACGGTTCGTAAAACGGTTGCCCGTCCAACAACAGCCCATACAGTACAAGCTTTTCGTGCAAACAATACAGCACCATTCCGTGCAGCAGCAGCAGATAGTTGTCTGAGACGTTGGTAAGCTTATTTTAAAATCGAATAATATATTCATAAAATACCGTTTTATTATGTGCCAGCAGGGGTTTCAGCTTCAACATTATTTATTACACAGATGATGTGGAACACCCTTTTATTTGACCTTCTAGAGCTGGCTTGTAATGACGGACACGATGATGTAGCCTTCAGTATCCCAATTGCTGGTTCGACGACATATCTGACTTTCTTGTGCGCAATATCGTTCCAGTGGACAGATAAACATTCGTTTAGAAAAACAATCACAGTAAATTACACCGCAAATCTAACATGTCTTCCTTGCCAGTTTCTGTGTTTCAAACTGGGGTCGGCAAACTGCGAACCGATGTAAAAACAGCGTCACCGAGGATAAATCGAATCTGCAGTACATGCCGCCAATGCGTTTAAGCTGTAAAAGTGATTGCGGTAGCTGAACTATGGCAATTTGCGTACGATCAGCGGCACACACGATCCCGGGAATCATGAATTTGGTCATTAAGCTCATCTTCGCCGATGCCACTTCCGCTGCCTACTTAGGAAAACGAATGTATTTGCCAGTCAACTACCATTTCAGCAAACACCAGATGGCGATTTATTAGCAAGAGTGACTATTGTGACTGGAAGAACACAAAATTATTCGAAGTCGCTTTCTGGTAAGACTCGTGCCCGATAAAGTTTTATTAGACACGACCGCAACAATAATCTCTTATTTAAGGAGGTACCCTTGACTTTTTCTGTGTTCGGACAACCGTACCTAACCAATAATATGGTAGAATCACACAATGGACAACAAGTTCTAACACGGAATAAGGTTCGATGAACATATATTATATATTACAGAATACAGATACTAGATTGCTAGATTCAAATATCATTTATAAGTGTAATTTTGTTCAAATTCACAGGGTGTTTTATGTAAAGGTAAGCATTTCCGCCTATGATAATTATGAAGTTGGGTTCTGTATTCTGTGATACTAAAATCAGAAAAAAAAGTTAGTATACATTCTAAATTACATATTTTCATTACTTCATACTTATTACCTTGATTGAATACCTTGCCCCGTCGCATCCAAAGCGGTCGGTTCACACCATGCAACTTGAAAAAGAGACCACATGCATTGCATAACACTTCATTCCTTACATTTCGTCTCCACATTCCCGAATTTATGGTACCACAATTTTTACAGGACCTATCCTTGGTCGGTATCAGCTGCCGTTTTTGGCGTTTTTTTGTTTGATGCTTACTATTTGCTTCAGGCTTTTTTCCATCTATACCGTCTGCATGTGCATTGCTGGAACATTGGTTTCTGAACGTCGCTTTTAGACAATCTTGAAAATTACTTATAAATTAATGTATAGATAAATTTGAAATTGTAAATACTTCTTGGCGCGGTAATTGTCTGCCTTAGTTTTGAGATGGCCAGATCCGTTTCGTGCTCATTGGACATCGATATTTGTAGACGACCTGGATCGGAACTGTCATCGATGACATGGCCTTCACTGCGCTGGCTCAAATCATCCATAGTTTGTTTTTGTTGTTCATCAACATGAATCTTATCATGTTGCATCGAATGCGACCAGTTGACACCGTGCAACTTGAAATAGAGACCACATCCATAACACACCATTCGGTCGTTTATTTTTTCTCTCCACATGGTCGTATTTAGGGTTCTACAATTTGTACAGTACATTTCCTTCGGTGATTTCTGCTGCAGGTTTTGTTCTTGTTTATATGAATGATTGTTATTTCCTTCGGGCATCGTCGCATTTTGGCGATCTTGAGAATTTGTAATAAATAAATTTAAAGATAAACTCGAAATGGAAAATACCTGTTAGCCTGGTTATTATCTGCTGCAGTGTCTTCATATCCGTTCCGTGCTCATCAATCATCTTACTGTCCAGTGTCAGAAGTCCCGAAGTGATTGTCTGTCGATTATTGTTGATAATTTTTGACTTGGAGTAAATGGTACCAGGATCGGAGCTGTCACTCGGAGCTGTGCCCGGGTAAGCTCTACGAGTATCGCTCAACAAGGGTGGCGACACCTTTTCTTTTTGGTTCTTCTTCGGTCCCGTTTTTACCCTTAATTTTTTCTGATGGTTTTTTTTTTCATCAGTTCTAATCGAACGCTTCCGATTTACCTCAGTTGATGTAATATTTTGTTGTTGCTCAAGCTGTATTTGTGCCTTCAAACTAGTCGACGGCGGATTTGAGCTGACTGGATAGATAATCTTCTTTTTACTGAAATCCATTAGATCAGATGCCATTTCGATCTGCTGCTGCATATGATTGCGATCAACATTGTTGTTTTTGCTGGATTTTGTGTCATTCGGAATTACAGACAAGGAATAATTGTTGTGATGATTTTTATAGAAGTTACTATGCAGTTCAATTAGAGCAGCCGCTGCAATTTGCTCGGCTGTCTGGTGACAGGATGGAAAGTTGCAGTCGTTCATGGCTTACGTTCGCTCTAAGACCTCCTGTAAAAATAACATTTCAATTTGAAACTGGCTTTGCTAAAATGTGCATAATGGTGTTTCTTAAATGCAAATAATTTAACTGTTTTAGTCTAAAATATTTTTGTTTTAGAAAATCCATCCAAATAGTAGGATGAGAAGGATGTTCTTGACTGTAGCTCTTCGAAGAGAACGATAGTGATATGGAAGGTATATTTAAAATAAATAAATGTAAATTAATTAAATATTTTTTAGATTACATACAGTACATACGTACTCAAGCGAGAGACGGAAGAGCAGGAAGAGATAGTTCAGTTGGCTTGTATGACACCGGAGGAGGAGTTAAGAACCGAATCCGAACGAACGAATCACCACAAACAGAGCCGCGAAATAGAGACAGGAACTAATAATATGTCGATTAGAAAGTCGAATTAATGGTTTGGACGATTCCGATGCGGCCAAAACAACATTCCAAATCCTAAAACCAACGGATTACGGTTATACTCGATACTATCTCACTAGAGAGGCCATAACGGAGGATCAGTTAACCCATTTTTAGCTAACATCAATCAAATTCCTTATTAATTAAATTTATTTCTATTCCAGAGTCAACAAATGAAATTTACTGAAAGTTAGAATTTCCGGCTGATGACTGATGACTTATATAGATCGGAGTGGGTGCATCTATCCAACATTAGAATTCTACCTCCAATTGCCTGGTACACATATGTGCATGTAAATAACGTAAATGTCGCCCACATGCACCGCGTTTCAGCACCTGTAGGCACCTCATGATGGAGCAATGAGCAACCTATTTAAGGCTAGGTGAACCATTTCGGCCGAGACTCTACCCCAAACGATCAGCTGTTTTCGTGAGGACATTACTCCTCATCAAAACATTACTGGGATAGGATATCAAATGCCCATTGCATCGATTCAACAGTAGGTTAAGCGATGTTGGTAAGCATATGGCTCGGGGAGTATCCGCAATAGTGCTTAGTGCTAAAGCATCACTTTGGTAAAGAAGCAAGTAAAGACAGAACAACAGGCAAACCATTCCACAAAACGCCTCTTAGATCCGATGTAACGAAACCAGAAGAAAGTCGGTTTAGTAACTCGCTACAGTTAACACGAGCTGCTAAAGTTGGTTAGGGAAGAAACTACGAATTTAGCATTGTTTTTCATTGTGAGAAAAAGAGTGTAATTCAGTATACCAAAATCTAACTCTAGGTATGCTCCATCTTACTCGAAATGGTCCAACAAGAGGATAATCCACGACCACACTACTTCTCAGCAAGATAGAGAGGCCAGTATCCGCTTTCTGTGTCTCAGCTGACAGTGAGTGGATTGTGAGAAGAAATTGAGAAGGCTTCAAATACTATGAAATAATTTAAAATCAAATATTTCAATATGAAGCAAAAAGTAAAAATGTGAGCTCTTGGAGCATTTTTGGACACATTGTGAGCAATCAAACATCGTTCACTTCGCTTACAAATTCACAGGTCTCTCTTCCGTTCACAGATTCCACAGCACATCACACATGAACGAGATACACAATGTTACAGGGTGTAGACGACGACGGAGTCCAATTAGGATTGAAAAGAATGAACCCGCGAGTCTCTGCTACAAAATGGATAGTAAAACATGTGACGTTCCAGAAATGTTGCAACGAATCGTCTTCGATTGCATATATACTAAGTGGATTTACCGAATTTGTTTCGCCGAATGCCGTTTTACCGAATGGCCGTTTTTTGTTAAGTACTAAACTTTTACACAATAAACTATTTAGTTCACATGTACTTTGTGTTAAAATAAAAATGAATAAATTAAAGTAACAAGCATTCGGCAAATCGGCATTCCGCGAAACGACGTACATTCACCGAATTTTCCTTGATTTTCGTTACAAATCGCATTGGCTATAGGATTAATTGTAAGAACTTATCGCATTATTATCACTAAAATGTCACTACGTCGAGGAACTAGTAGCATACAGAGTAGACCTGTTTGCAAATATGGCTATGAGAACCTATCCGGTTTCCCGGAAAACTAACCATCAGCAAAAGAATATCTCATAAACTAACAATTTTATACTATATACTCGAATTCAATTAATAGTTTTTGTAACTCACCAAGAGATTTGGACTTTAAAGATAGATAATGTGTACAGGTCAATGTTATCGCACCGCTTCGTAGTAAATAGCTACTTAATATTCAATATCCACTTTAAACTATATGTCGATATATCTTTAAACACAAGATATTACTTTGTTTAGAAAACTTTAACTTGCAATTATTGCTTAATTGTAGATTGACCTAAAATATGAAATGATAACATTTACAATTAAAATATATTGAGTAAAATCGTTTGAAATTAGAAAATTAGGTTCCTACCTTTTATATTTCTTACAAATACAAAACTGGCGATTGTTTTTTGTTGTTACTGTTTAAGAACTGTCAAGTTTAGTGAGTTCGAAATTCATTGAAATGTAAATTCGAAAATGACAGAAACGAAGAATAAAATGGAAAAGGCAATTAAACGAGAGTTACATAACAGCAGAGTATACACATAACCTTAAAATATATGTGAAATTAACAAAAAAAATGCACGTACGAGTATATATCATAAAAAAATATTCGGGAATTTTTACACAACTGTTCTATTATCTAATCTACTATTAGAAAATAAAATTACCATGGCGATAGTTTCCCAGCACCATTTTTATGTTAGACAAGGTAAGTATATCGGTGTTGTTAAATTCGCAGTGACATATTGCGGATAGGCACGACGCACGGTCGCCGTTTATTGTTTTGGATGGATTAAAAGGCTCTTCCAGAACTATTTAAAACGAGCAAAGTCACGCCTGACGCCATTGTTTTTTTTTTATTTATTATGTATTTTTATTTAAATGTTTATTTATAATAGGTTGTCAAATATCTCCCTTCCGCCTTTTTGTCTTTTGAATTTCGTATTTAATTGTAAGTCGTAATAGACGGTAGAAGATCGTCATTCTCATATGCATATGCATATATATATAATAAAGAAATCCCTTACGTTGTTTGCAGTTTTTTGTGGATGTGGCCCAAATGTATTATGTCGAAAATCGTATAACGGTTCTTGTGCTTTGCAAATATATAGAATGTCATAGAAATTCAAGCAAGCATACGCTTTACTGTTTCTGTCTTGAACAGTTTAAATATTTTTAATTTATAACATTTTTTTTTATTACTTTAGTTAATTCTTTCTTGGATTAACAGCAATTAGAATTTACTATTGTTTTTTGTTATTTTCAATGTGGAATTATGATAGACAATTACGACATTTAAATAGAGGTAATGAAGATTTATGAAAACGAAGTTCAGAGTAATTTTTTTATTTATATTTTAATAAATTTTGTAACGCACACCTATGGGTAAACGCCACTTATCTACACACAGTACGCAGCCAGTCTGCATTACCGATAAAGTTTACTTTTCGAATTAACGCAATACGTAGGCCAAAGCCTACGCACATTCGAAATACCGTATTTCCGTACTTCCACCAACGACGGGCGTCTTTTTCTTTTTCCCAACTCTATTTCTTTTCCGCGATACGAGTCTAAACAGGTAAACACTAACAAACTTTAACATACATCAGACAAAATACAATCCACCGCCAACATTATTCTAAACAGCACAACAACTATGACAATAAACCAGAGACGACCTTCGGACTACAGAAACTGAAAACCAGCGTAGTCATCTAAATCGGAACGCCCACCTTACGCAACATCGAATAGCTCAGCGCCCACGGACTGCGGTAACGGTGCACATAATAACGCCAACATCCTTGTGATACGCCACTACAGACATCTCTAAGGCACAACACCCAGGTATTTCGAGAAGTTCTCATTTTGCTTCTGACAATAAGTGCTTCTACGTGAACGTCACCCAATTCATATACATGAAACCAGACACATCAATGAATACACTAAAATAATGAACAATAACGCTTAAACCCTCCAACACATTTTAGCATAAATGATTAGTTAGTTTAAGTATATTATGTTAGTTTTAAGTACTTAATACAATAAATTGTTAACAATTTAGTTTGAATCTTCATTTAGTTCTAGTCGTAATTGTAAACGCTCCTTCAAAACCAAGCTAATCGAAGAGCAGCTAACAAAGTCATATTTTCTCTATGAAAATATCAGCTAACGCATTCCGTAACATTTCTCGGGTCTCGCACTCTCCGTTTGGTTTTACGCTCTTTCTTCACTTCGTATTCGCTGTGATCTACGAACGAACTTAAACTTATCATCGTGTCCGTGATCCATGAGCATGGTACAGACATTGTTTTCCACTCGAGTCGCGTAGTTGTGCAAAACTGCAGAAGTGTGCATTTATTTGTATGTGTGTGTGTGTGTGTAGTGATTTGTAAGTATTTTAAATCTGCTTTTTTATTACTTTTGTATTCTTTTTTTGAATTTAGAATTTGGATATTAATTATTAATAACATTTTGGAAATGGCTTTAAATTATAATTGTTAGACTTAAAAATATGGAAACATTAAATTGTCTTTTTTGGCATTCGATTGACCACCATCTTATATTCCGTTATTAACATAACAATTCAAAATCTGAAATATGTGAATTGATTCGTTCCCCAATCGGCTGACATTTTGTCAATTCAATACTAATAATTATAAATAATATATACATGAATGATTAATCATTTATCGCGATAAATACTCGATTTTGAAATGTTATATCTCCTCAATATAATTATATAAATTCAATCAATTTATGTATTGTATAGTTGCGCTTCTAAAATACACAACAAAACGTTATGTGCATTGGCTACGCCGGCGGAGCTGTCATGTTTATTTATGCTGTTGTTTACGATCATGTGCCCCGGCGCGTATTGTT